>CAIGRP010027390.1:0-33473 GCA_903798385.1 Fraxinus cuspidata | reverse complement strand
CAAACAGCCTAAAAGGTGGAAAATGGAAAACGAATTCCAACTTCCCTAGAAAATTTTGTGCTATCACACATGCCCTATGCATTTGTATGTGGACCACGTGAACATAACTCGGCAATCCAATTTGAGGAACACGTGGCAAATAATATAGCGTCTTAATACATTTACACATCACAGCCCCCTAAAATGGTTAAAGCAAGTGGAGTCTTGGTTTTAGTGTCAGTTATGGTCAAAACATGGAATTAAGTAACATGGTGTTCGGCAGCCTGGTGTAAGGTGTAAGAGCTCTTTTTTTCAAATTTTAACGGTCCTTCATAGTAAATTATTCCAAGGTTGGATACTGATATTGGCAGATCTTACCCCTTGGACTTTGTTTTGAAGGAAAACACATTAAAGGAAAAAAAATAGAAGGAAAATCTCGGCAGTTATAGATAGTATTTGTTTGATACATGAATAATGTTCATGTTAAGAACAATCAGCTTAGTAAAATTGTTTTATATATTATTTCTATGTAAAGTCACCTTCGTAAAGAATAAAAGGCACAGACCTCTGACTCTGGCATGCGTTGTCTTCTTTCCTACAGCTATCAATTTGTTTCATTATGTAATTGACAGTGTTGTGTAGATTTGGAGCCTTCATTATGCCATTTTGCACTAGAGTATATTTGACATTAATCCTTTTAAAGATACTCTGGAGATAGAAGAATAAATAGCTATTTCTTATTTTCATGGCTTCCATACAATTCTAAGCATATATTTTCTAGAAATTAAGTGAGTTTATTTCGTTTTTCTTGTCATATATCAGGAAGGAAGCTTTATTCTTTGTGAAAAGTGCTTCAAAACTGGTAACTACGAGAAGAAAAAATCAGCAGATGATTTCATGTTAATAAACAGTGGAAATCAAAGCAGCGTCTGGACAGAAGCAGAAATTTTACATCTTTTAGAATCTGTTTTGAAGCGAGGAGATGACTGGGATCTTGTTGCTCAGGATGTTCTGACAAAAAGTAAACTGGATTGTATATCAAAGCTAATGGAGCTTCCTTTTGGAGATCTCATGTTGGGGTCAGCCCACAAAAAGCGTAAATTTTTGGATGTAACTGGTGATGTAAGTAATTTGAAAGACGCACAGCTTACTTTTAATGAATCTCAAGAATCTGTGGAATAGATTTGCCGACAATCAAAGTCAACCTCCAAAAAGAATACGCACGGAACGAACTTCAAAAACCAGTTATTTGATGAACCAGGTGTTTATTTTAGTCTTTCTGCTTCAGTATACTTCTGAGGGATGTCTCAATAAATTTATTATTCAGTTGCAAGGTTTTGATTGATGATAACTTGGAAGCCTTATGCAGACCATTGGAAATAAAAATGAACTTCTTTGGGATGCTTGTGAATTTTAGTTCTTTTTTGTCTCTTGCGACTATTGGAAATCCACTAAATATTGTTTGAAGTATCTATGGACAAATACAATTCACTAAATTAACAAATTTTCAGGGAGAAAAATGGGTGTGAAATTTGTCTGATGGTCTATAATGTGTTATTCCACATTCAATTATCTAAAGTGATATCATCTGAAGCTCAATATGTTATAAATTTTGGCATTATAATCAGCAACTTTCATTTGCTCTATTAGGTAGCTTGCATCTCTACCATGGTTGGGCCTCATGTCACAGCTTCTGCGGCTGAGGCTGCTGTTACAGCTCTTTTGTTATGAAAACCAATGTTCGAGGGAAATATTCAACGAGGATGATATTTTTGTTGATCTAAAAGCTTCCACTGATAATATTGAGCAAAAGAGGTATTCATTTAATCATTTATAAAATCTTGTCTGCTGAATATGTTTTTGACATTGAAATGCTAAAGCTGGAACAAACTGTTTCTCTATCAGAGCAGCTCAGGGTAATCTTTTAGATGGGGATGAAGGGCCAAAACAATCTGGTATTTATTCTCATTTTTTAATGACGGAGACTATGGTATGCAACATTTGACTAAACTTAAAAAAGTTTACTTATAATTAATACTGAAGTTTTAATATAAGTAATTATTTTGTTGATCAAAATTCGAAATAAGTACGTGGTTGAAGCCAAAGGTACCTCCTCAATGTCTAAGTTGTCCCAGGCCTCATAATTCCATCATCCCTCATTATTTGATCACTGCATTTGTCCACAGAAATTCAGGGCCCACCATCTTATAAAAATACAATACAAATAAACTTAAGAATGAGGGCCGCAACTGCAATGGCACTTGGTGGTGCTGCTGTTCATGCCAAGTATTTGGCTGATCAAGAAGAGAGAAGGATGGAACAATTAATGGCTATCATGATTGAAATGCAGGTGAGGTTTTATATATTGAATTCTGGTAGGTCTATTTTAATCTTTTACAATAATTTGGTGGAAATTGCGGTGAAAACTTTCTGTATGTGTAACCTAATCATGGGATGGCAAAATTCTCTGCCCACACCCTGAATGGTAAACGTGGCTGGGATGGGAAACAAGGTCCCCACCCCCAAGTCTGTTTATTTATTTTAGTTTTATGTATTCAATTTTAAGCGTATTAAGAATTTTAAAAATAATAATTAAAAAGGGCGATGAATGGGGATCTCCCCGCCTCCTGAAAATCACCGTTGAATTGGTGATGGTAATTGCCTCTCTGAGCCGCCCCTCCCCACCCCATTGCTATTCCCTGGTGATGTTATGTGGAAAAAAATATAAAATCCAACTTCTTAAGAGTCAGAACTCTTTGAGTTCCACATAGTTCATGAGCTTCCAAATTACTACATTGAATTTCTGACAATATGGCATTTTTGACAACTCAAGTTCTTGCTAATGAACAGAGCTTCAGAGAATTTATCATTTTGTCATTTTTATTCCCCCAAGTTAAATTGAGAATGGACTATGGAGTGGGTTTAGATGTTCACTATTTGCATTTATGCATATACAGATGAAGAAATTGAAACGCAAGATGAAGTATCTTGATGAACTGGAATCGGTTATGGAAAAAGAAAATGCTCAGATAGAAGAACTGGAACAATCTCTTCTAGCTGATTGACTAAACGTCTTGCAAAGGATATTCGATTCTGGAATATCCAGATGGAAGGATCACGCCTCGGTGGGATCTCAGACTGGTTCTGTACAATGATTTTAGAACGTTATTAGCTTTAATTTGAACATCTGTCCTAGAAGAGGAGTGACTAAGTTATGTATAGGTATTGACAAGCATTATAATGGTGCTAACATCTTTTATAACTTCTAGATAATATAAATCCCATCTCGTTCTTCGATTTCAGTTCCTACTCTCTATACGTGCTTCCCCCTTCCCCAATTGGGATATAGGATTATTTTGTCATCGTTTACATCCATTTGACAGGTCAATCTCCATGAGATGATAATATAGTTGTAGACGGGCGACTAAGCATGGCTACTTCTCGTGGAAGTAGACGACCAAGGGCATGTTTGGCATAGTTATTGAAAGTCAAAAGCTGGATTTGATAGTGCAAATTGATTTTGGGCAGTTTGAATAATTTTATAGAATTGTTTCGACGAATTAAAAGAGATTTTAGAGAAAGTTGGTTCAATTTGATTTTCTCAAGAACTCTTCTACGAATAGGTTTTAAGCAGGTACAAATGAGCAACTTTGCATGTCGTTTCTTACTTTTGATTCTGTATCCAAGCAAAAGCATGTTTTGTTGGTTTATAGGCATGTAATACACCCTTTACTTAGACGACCATTTAAACTAAATTGAAACAAAAAACAAAAAAAAAATGCAAGTAAATGATGTCTAAAAGACAACTTAAAAACACTTATTATAGTAGCACATTTTATCAACGTGACACTACACAAGATACACATATTACTTAATACTAAAATAACTTACCATAGCGACTTTGGTAGAACGAATCAGATAGCAACGGATAGTACTACGGGGAATTTTAGTGTTATGTCATACCAAACATGTATTGGATAGACTTTATTTGTTGCCTATAATTGTTATACATATACCAATATACGTATTAACCTAAACAGACACAGTACTTTCCTTTAGGTCCAACTGCACATGTTGCACTGAGGTACTTCTCATGCAAGGCCTTTTTACATGCGGCAACACATTCAGGAAGAGTACATGGATTAATCTCAATACCAAATGCACACTCCACATTTGAAGGACCAAAAATCGACAGCCAAATCATCATTGCTATCACCACAAGAACCCACTTCTTCTTTACTAAAATGGCAGCCATTGAGAGTTTTTTTTTTATCACTTCTTGAATGAAAACTACTCCTCTAAACTCGTCTATATATAGAAAGAGAAGCATGGTTCTTTAAATTAAACTCTCGACTCTTATTTGCTTTGGTCCACTGAATTGGATATGACTTGGGAGTCGGATTATAGTTTAATGAGATCTGAGTGGTAGCATAGTGTAATGTGTTAGGCACATATTTCTAACATTAAATTCCACAAACATCAAATAATTAGCTTCTTTTTAGGATCTACCATGTTGGGATTCTATACACACCTTTCCAGGTGTTGAGGTTCAATTTCTAAATCTTAATTTAAAGCAAAGGATTGGTGTATTTGGTACTTACTTTTTCATATTATTGCGTTCCTTAAACAATGCAAATAGACCAATGTAAGAAGAGATATTGAAAACACACAATTCTGTGATATGATTTGCAGATGATTTAATAAGATAGCAAGTGACCATAGGACACATGGGGGTGCTTCTGGGTTTGGTGGCCCTTGAAGTCCACCACTCGACTCTCTTCTTTCCAAAATTATAGGAATATTGGTGCTATTAAATTACAAGATCATCTAGTAGACTAAGGGCCTGTTTGATAGCACAAAATTTTCTAGGGAAGTTGAAATTCGTTTTCCATTATCCACATTTTAGGCTGTTTGGTAGGCTAAATTTTCTATGGAATTCATTTTCCATCCTTACCTCATTTTCCACCCAATTCTTGGTTTTCCATGCTACTTTTTTTTTTTTTTGGGCAATTGGAACGAATTCTATTGCCAATTGTAACAAATTATATCCATTTAATTGACAATTTTTATGAAAAACAAAGCTAAACGAACACCAAAAGATCCAAAATTTCAATTTTTTCCATGTGAAAAATCATACAAATCAAACACAATTAATTGACCATTTTCAGTAAAATGAATTCTGGGCAATTTAATTCATTGAAACTCATTTTCTTTCCACTCAAATTCCATAATTGCAATCAAACGGACCCTAATGGTAATACAAATATAGACTAAGTTGACACTTTCTCACACCTCAATTGCCACTTTGAATTCCTTCTCATGGAATTTGGTAGTACAAAGTACAGGTTTGTAAGGTAAAATAACAATTCGTTGGTCAGTCTTCATTTGCCCTGTGCTCAAGTCTAATTTCAATTGTGTCACTAAACTTTAATTTGGTCAATATAGTTTCAAATTTTATCACTTCATTGCAAACTGTCATATATCGTCTCCCATGCCAACTATCAATAGTTTCAAATTTTATCACTTCATTGCAAACTGTCATATATCGTCTCCCATGCCGACATAATTGATAGTCATACAATTACTGACGTTTCACATAATTGAGCGCTCGAAAAACAAAAATCGTAGGACTAGTGTTATCACGATGCTACTAAACTAAAAGGTTAAAATGTTTTTTTTTTTTTTTCACTTTTCTATGCGTCGTAAATTACCATGTTGAATGGTGGTTATGCGGAAGATCTACTTTGTTGTAATTGTCAATGAAGAGATTTTCATCATCTTGGAAGACTTCATGTGGCGGATTGATGAAATTGGAAAATTAAATTAAAATTTAGGATTTAATTTGAAATTAAATTAAAATTCAGTGAGCCAATAAAATTTTGCTGATTGTTTAGTGACTTCAATTGAAATTTACCTTTTTTTTTTTGGATTACCTAATGCTACGTGGCACTCTACCATTTGTCAGTTTAAAACACAATCAACTTTTTCATCTAATTTTTTTCTCACACATCATATTATGTAATTTATTATATATATATTTTTTATGTACAAAATAGCAAAAGTGGAAATTATACAAAATCAGAGTTTTCAAGATTCAATTTCAAATTTCAGATATAAAGTTTCACTTTTAAAAAATCAAATATTTTAATATTAAATATTAATTATACAATATTCATCCCAAACTCTAATCAATTTCATCCCAAACCGAAAAATCCTAAAATTTTCTTTCTCCTTCTCCCAGTCATCTCTCATGTCACTCTCTCTTCTTCTTCACTGGCAGAAGCGGCATCTGGCGGCGAATTGAGTGCCGTAGTGAGCAACGCCAAATCGCCGCCGTCGCTAGGGCTTCTTCTTCTGATAGTGAGCGGTAGTGGTGGGTTTGGTGTTTGTGTTGGCCGCGGTTGTGCCTGTAGCCACGGTGACGGTCATATATGGTGGTGGTTGTGACCGATTAATTGGTGGTGGCGGTTGTGATGGAGATGGTGGTGGCAGTAGTTGTGGTTGTGGATTGGTGGTGATTGCGGTGGCTGTTGGTGGTAGTCATGGTGGAGACGGTGGAGGCAATGATGGTAGGTTTGGGGATTTTTTTGGTTGGGATGGTGGTGTGGTGTGGTGTGGTGTTGTGAAGATGGTGGTCATGGTGGTGAAGAGTGTAGACGGTGGTTGTGGTGGTGGCGGTGACATTAATGGATTTGAGGAGATGGTGGATGTGGTGGTTGTGGTACATGTGGCATCGGTGGTTGTGCTACTGTTGGCGGAGGTGGTGGTCACAAATTGTTTCGTTGTTTGTGACTAATAAATTGGTTGGTTTGTGACCAATAAATAATATGTGAGCAATGAAAAAGATAAATTGTGATCAAGAAATAATGTGTGACCTAAAAAGTTGTTAATATGTGATCGATAATTTATAATTTGTAATTGTCTGAAAAGTTATGACTTATAATACTTGTAATTTGTAACCGATAAATAACTTGTGACGTATAAATTTTTTATTTGTGATCGATGAATAAAATGTGACCTAAAAAATTTTTGAATTGTGATCGTAAAATAATTTGTAACATATAAAATTTGTGATTTGTGACTAATGAATAATATGTGACTTATTAATTTGATAGATTTGTGACCGATGAATAAATTGTGACGTATAAATTTTTGATTTCGATGAACAAATTGTGACCTATAAAATTTTTGAATTGTGACCGTAAAATAATTCATGACATATAAAAATTGTGATTTGTGATAATTAATTATATGTGACCAATTATGTGAAATTTGTGACCAAATTATATGGAATTGTGACCTTAATATATTTAATTAATAAAATATATTTTTAATTAATTAATAAATTTTGAAAATATTTGAGATTCGAAATTTTAAACCTTGATCTCTTAAATTTGAAATTGGTTAAACTTAACCTCATAGTTATGTAATCTTCCCATTGCAAAATCCTTTATCTAACCCGATGATGCCAACCCTTTATACCAGGCGGACTGCTCACATAATAAGACACAATCCAGTGACCCAATTACCGGCCCATTGTTCATCTCACCTCATAATTTTCTCTCCTATGCAGCCTTGAATTGCTAAAAATTATACCATAAAATAAAAATAACATTACAAAATCAATTTCCAATACAATACGATAGGAATTGTAAAGTTAATATGATAAAGATAGATAATATCTAGAATTTCATATAGATTCAAAAATTCTATTAAATCATCTTAGCATTTTCATGGATTATATTATGCTTGACAAATAACTAGAATTTTTTTCAATCCATGCATCATTAGTCTATTAATTAATTAAATAGACGACAAAGTTCAAACTTCAATGAATTTCGTCTATAACTCTAATTACATCTATTGAATATATAACAGGAGCATGGAAAAATAATAAATAAGAGTTTAGAAAGGGAAAAAAAATCTATCAGGGTAGATAGAGAGAGAATTGAAATTTATTCACTCTCCACGTCTAATAGAACTTGTTTGAACTTCATTTTTTGAAAATAAATTTTGTAATAATGATTTTTTTTGTAAAATATGCAATTAAAAAGTAGTGAGAAGATTTAGATATACGTGTAAAATTATTTAATGAAATAAAAATATCTAGAGAGCAATTCATATAATGTTTATTTTTAGACACCAATTTCACGTGGACAAGAAGTCTTTCGTGCGTCTAGATAGCAATTCATAGAATGCATTGGAGACACTCTAACATGTCATCATTACACTTGGTAAATGAAATTTCCATTTCAATTTTTAATGATAACAGTGTCCTTTAATTCCCATAAAGTGACCTATTTTGAAGTTTTACTCATATTTGATATTCTTTTTGTAATTGTTCAATTGTGACTTTTGCTGTCTTCTTGCATGAGATCTAATGGTGCATTATTGCACAATTGTTTATGTCATACTTGAGAATTGCGACCTTTAACACATCTTTGAATGAATTATATGAGAATCTTCGTTTCACTAATTTGATTATAAGTGTGACCTTCAACCCAACCGTGTAACTTATGGTTTTTACGTAAATTAAGCTTTATATAGGTGATTCTTTTCTTCATAAATGATAACGGGTTTAGGACCGTGTTTGAGATTTTTCCTCTTTCGAATCTTAATTAGTACCAGATGAAGTTAGTCACTATTGATCTTAGAATCATGTTATATGTACTAAATTTTTTTACTGAATCTTTTACCTACTATTCATAATGGGAATGATGACCACATTGTCAGAATTTTTTTAAATATAGGCGGCCTGCGCATTATGTGAGAGGAGATAATCCGTTATGTATAAACCATTATGTACGAATGGATTAACCCTTAACCTTATAGTTCAAATTGTAAAAGCTTCTTTGAAGCAACTCACCCTAAAAATTGGCTAAAAAGAGAAGGGTACTTAAAAGTGCTTGTAGATCATCTCGAGGGTTGGGATAGAGCAACTTAGCGAGGGCTACTTCCACTTGACAGATTCCGTAAAATGGACCACCATGGATTGAAGAGAGCACGTGAATGGGCTGCTGGGTTTCGTTTAGAGACTGAATTAGGCCCAATCCAACTATTGGTCCAATATTCATTCCCACATATAAATTTCAAAAACGGAAAATTTGGGGAAAAAACCAAACTGGAGGGAAAAACGAGAGCGCGCTTACAGAGAAACACAGTAAAATGTCGAGAAGACGCCTCCGTGTAGTCTCCTCTTCCGACGAAGAAGAAGAGCCGCCGCCGCAAGAGCAGCCTCTGGAATATCCGGACGATGACTTCATTGACGACATAGAAGTGGAGCTCCAAACTGTAACCCTTAATTCATCAAATCCTTCCCCAAACAGTAATATGCCCACCACGAATAGTCATTATCCCCCCTCTGAACCCATACCTCTTGATGTATCCGACGACGAACCAAATACTACTAATTATGTTAATAATAATAGTAATTTCAATTCGAATATTAGTAACAGTAGAAGTAATAATTATTTTGTGGTTTCGGATTCTCCAGTAAATGGGGTTTTACAAGGGCTAGGGCTGAGATTGAAACGGGAGTGGTTGGATTCTTGTTTGGGAGCTCTCGAGACATCGGTTCCGGGGTTTTTGCGGTTTGATGATTCAGTAAAGGCGAAGCTTTGTTTTGAGCAGTTCTTGTATTCGGATATGAATTATTGTGGAGCTGGGGTACTTCCACCGGATGTGCACACCTTGCATTTGGTTGATCTCAAGGGACCTTTTGTCTTGCAGGTAGATTAGGAGCTATTTTTCAGTCTTTCATGTTTTGAACATGTTGTATACCCTGCATTGGAATGGTACATCTGTTGTATTATTTGTTGCTTGAATATAAGGAAAAGGAACTTCTTACTGGAAAATGAATACCATTGTATAGATTTGTGGTCCCTACAAGCCAAGTTGGATATTTTTTTTTAAACAGATTGAAGCTGTAAAATTAGTTCTTTTATTAGGAAAAGAAACATCTTTGATCAAGATCTTATGTATATATTGCATCAGTTTAAAGGTTTTATTATTTTGTCATTTATTGTTCTAGTTAACAGCTTAGGATTTGAAGTCAAACAATACAATTGCCTGTAATTGTTTGCACGTGTCTAAAAGAGATTGTCGTGCAGTATTCTGCTTTACATGGAATTATTGCTAATTTCATATGAGATGGTTGTTTCGAAGGTGGATGAGATAGTGAATATAAGCAGCCATCTTCGTGGAAGGTACCAGAATGCTGCGCCTGGAATGAAGAGGTGTCTCAAATTGTCCATTACCGATGGTGTCCAGCGTGTGTTTGGCATGGAATATAGGCCCATTAAAGATCTTGAAGTTCTGACCCAAGCTGGACTGAAGGTTTGTTTGCTATTTTTTGCTTTTTTACATCTGGCTGATTCCTGGTCCCTGATTTCTCAACAGGAGATCTAGATGTTGAAAAGATATATCTGACCCAAAAATTTGGCTAATTAATTCAGGTAGCTATTTGTAATGTTAATGTAAGGCATGGGTTATTAATGTTAGTCCCTGAAGTTCTCAATATTCTGGGAGGCATGGTCGAGGAGTTGGATGCAGCGCGACAGAGGCTTGTAAATGAAGTCAATAAGCCACCAAGGGGAAAAAGGTATCTAAGACGGTATATAATAATGTAACTGCTCAAAGTACATGATCACTCTCACCAAAAAAAAAAAAAAAATAAAAAAAAAAAGAAGAAGAAGAACTACTGTGGTTACATAATCTAAAATTACTCATTGGATTTAGTGTAATTGTTATGTGTAGATAAACGGTATTTTAATTTTTTTCACCATTAAGTCTCTCTCATTCCTTGAATAAAGAAGCGAAAGAAACTAAAATGTATTAAGGGAGAAAATAAAGTGATGGTTGTTTACAACTGAAATAAAGATTCCTTTAGCAGATAGGTTCTGTTTTCCTCGGTGAGTACGTTACACCACATGGCCCTTGATACCCATATTTTGTACTGCTAGCATCAAATGTCATGGATTCTTTGGGACATACTTGGGTGTGAGGAATTCAAATTTCTGTCCAATTTGTTCAAAATTAATTTTCATTGATCTTTTCATGGCCTTCGATTTATTTCTGAAATTTAAGATTTCTAATTTCCTTCTTTCTGATACATCGAAAGTTAATCTCCCTATCTTTAAATTTGTTCTCCTCCCTTTCTCTCTTCCCTCATTGATCTTCCTTCCCTCATAGTTATGCATATCAACAGTTATCTTAAAAGTGGACTGTTATATCTTACTGTAACAGTTGTCATTTGTCAAAGTTGGTTGCCAGAATCGTTTTAATAGTTTTACCACATTTCCAATTTAACAAAATTATCTTTCCTTCTCTTTCAAACAAATACTTTTATATGTTAATGAGGTGGTCTTCAGATATTAAACCTTACCTCATGTCAATGCGATTATGAATTTGCAACTAGAAAGTTTTAATTGTAGTATTACTATCCAGATATCTGTGATTGAGATAACCCTTAATTACGTATGTTAGAACCAGGGCTGGGGTGGTTCCTCCTTTAGCAACTAGAGCAACTTCTGCGGCGTGGCCGCCACCAAGTGTCAATATTCAAGGGCCCATTGATGGACCTGCAATGGAAAGCACAATACCTTTACAGGCAAACAGGCAAGGTATGCCATTCAAAAAAGACTGTTTGTTTGATTAAATATATAGCCTTTTATTTGTTGCATGTATTCATACCCTGCAGGATTTACTTCTGGCATTTCTGCCAATGACAATCAAAGACAAGATTCCGCAGTTTCAGAAAGTAGGAACAATACCGAGACTAGCTCATCGTCTGCAGGAACTGCATTTGGCACCCCTGCAATTGGCAGGTCAACACAAAGCTTTGCAGTTCCAGTGAGTAGGAAAAGTGCTGAGTCTGGCATTTCTGCCACTGACAATCAAAGACTAGACTTTGCAGTTTCAGCAAGTAGGAATAATGCTGAGACTAGCTCACCATCTGCAGGAACTGCATTTGGCACCTCTGCAAGTCGCAGGGCGACACAAAGCTTTGCAGTTCCAGTGAGTAGGAACAGTGCTGAGCCCCATATACAGTCTGCAGTGCAGCCACCAGACTGTGTCTCTGTTCCTGCGCATATTGATAGTCCTGCTATGGAAAACATAGCTCCTTTGGAGTCACTGAAGCATGGTATATTAGTTCAGTATAGACTCGTGCAAACTGATATGAATTCACGTATTTCCTAGATTGTTTGTTCAATTTTTCTTAATTTACTGACATTCATTTTCTACAGAAGTTGTACCAAGCATCCCTGCCAATGATATTACTAGAAAAGACTTCACCGTTCCATTCGCTAGCGATGATGCTGATAACACATCATCTTCTGTAGTTATGGATTTCGAGGAAATTTCTCTGGTGAACGAGTTCAATCACCCATTCATACTTTCCGGGGATAAAGAAACTCCTTTCGCTTACATGGCTAGTTTATCTGCTAAGTGGGTGGCGATGGAGGTCAAAGCTCCCCCTGTTCGAGGAAAAATAAAGGTATAACATTAAATGTAATATACCCCTAAGGTTTGTAATATAATTCTATTTGATTTTGATCTTGTGATCTTTACTCTAGTGCAGCATGATTCATAATTTTTCAACAGAGCTAATCTCTTACTCTAAGCTTGCCAGTTATTGTACTAGTAACATAAAATTTTCAACTGTTCTAATTTGTGTGAATGTGAGCAATGTCGTAGGTAGTCCTATATGCTTACTGACTTCATGTAAGCATGTGCATATGTTGTATGCCATTGCATGATTTTAGTTGTTAGTATGGAGTTTCTCTCAACTTTTTATTGTCAAAATATAACTGATTAACAATTACAAATTTGTAGTGCTACCTGACTAATGTCTAGATTGCTGTTTTCACTTTATTTTATATAGTAGTGAATGGTGTTTTAGTAGTTTAACCCTTCATAGTTAATGTACAAGCTGGCTTCTTGTTGCTAATTATGTAGTGCATTGTGGCTGGTGTAAAGGCATTTCAGTACAAAGAAAGGGCTACATACGAGCTCCGAGTTTACATTGATGATGGCAGTCTTATCTCTGAAATCCTTATCGATCATAATGTGAGTGGAATTGACATTCATCGATTTATGACTCTTTTAAGAAGCTATGCATCGACAGATTGTTTCTCTACACAGGTTGTACAGAATGTGATTGGTCATTCTCCTGAAGATGTCAAAAGTGCTCTCACTTCAGAAGACACCAAGCGTGTCAGTGATATGAAAAAAACATTTAAACAGTTCGAGAAATTTCTGGTAAATTTTGAGGTAAATTGTTGATCATCGTCGTCAGCTTTGAACCATGACAATATTTCAACGATGTAAGTTGAATCTTTAGTCACAATCCCATTGTAAATCCTCCTCACAGGGGACGATGCTTGTAGAGATCAATGAGGCCTCTCCTGTTCCCGTTGCCATTGAAATGAACGAGGGCTGTCCAGAATCCGATGCTTGGTTGCTTCTCAAGAGACTAAAATCCTCCAGTTCTGCTCAATCACGACAAAATTCCTCTGGGGATCTTATCATCTTATCCCCTTGAGCGAATCTGACATGTGATACTCCATGTAACCGAATTCATCCATGAAATCCGGTAAGAAAGGTTGAAAACCAATGGCCATGTGGAGAAATGTGTTTGAGAACTTGCTAAATTTGAAAATATAGTCAACTTTTAATCATCTGCGGTAGGCTTAAAATGTTAATAGTCGATGATGAAAATTGAAATTAAGAGGAAACAAAGCCTTTTACCTGTATTTGTATATTCCTTGTTCTTAAGGATTACTACCAGATATATAAAACCAAACATTCTTGATTATGTTTTTCAAAATCTGCTCTTACGTTACCTTCATACGCATATTCATTATTCTTCAGTATTGCATCTTGATAAATGAAAATCACAGATTCATAACTACACCATCCCGTTTAGGCTCCTTCGAAGTGCTGTATTATAGGCAGGAAAAAGAAGAGAACAAATTCATCAGCACACAATCTTGCTACATACCACACATATTCAAATACAGGAACTAACATGTTCGATATTAATGTCTTTTGATGGGTCAGGTACTTGAATAGAGGAATCTCTTGGCTCTGGTGAAATCTACTAGCTTCTTGCCAAGGTTGTCCTTTGGTGATTCCCCAGGACGGGTGGTGTATAGCAATCGGTATTTCCACTCCATCATCTCTGGGCAGAAAATCATCCATAAGAATGTGGCTCCGAACCATGCAGGATCAGTCATATCTTTCTCCCTTCCATGCACTGTTTAAAATCCCTCAGATAATACGAGGTGTATTAGACACTTAATTGTAAGAACCCATGTTGTAGCCCCGAAAGTCAGTGTCCTGTTAGGTGAGCAAAGGAGAAGGAAGAATAACATAATCTTTCAATAGCTACTTTTGTACTCTTTGCTGTAAGTTTTCGTTGTACGAAGCTTCAAGCTCGGTCATCGGCCAACAAAGGCAATTGAAGTCTATTAGAGTGAATGTTCAAATTTGTTGAAAGAATTATTGCAAAGATTTTGTTATCTAATATTTAGCCTTATATTACCTTAGATCTTGCCATGACTCCTCTCTGAATCAGTGATGCCTTGATCTTCTTCCAGCATGGAGATTGACATCATTCCCTCGTTAATAACCAGATGATCCACTAAACAAAACACATGCAATAATAACATTACCACCTCGTCTTAAAACTCAAAGTGTACCCCTGCAAAACTTTCAGAGTGGCAAGATTTAACTAGACATTTCAGTGATACTGTATTGAATCATCTCATTTGAAGATTATGTATACACACACGTACATAATCTGCACTTACAGCAGCAAAAAATGATTCATTGTTTGATCAACAACATTTCTTTAATCCTAGAAACATCTCTGCAAACAACCTAAACCTCGGGGACACTGTGATTGCGTTCCCTATCGGCTACTTCTTGAAGGCTTCTCTTTTAGCGTACTTGTAGCTGATTTCATTACCTCGCGTGTGTTCTGGCGTAGCTGGCAATGGCTTTGGTGCACTGGTGAGATGAGCCTTAGGATTTGAGTTGTCACTCGCACACATTCAAGTCGAAAACAGCTCCTGGTATGTAACTTAACAAAAAATGTTATGCCAATGTGGACATTTCACAAACGTCAAAATTATAGATAAAATGAACTTTGTGATAGGGAAGATGTGGAGATAGATACTTGGGTCGACGCAGCACCCAGAAGATGATAACAAGAGATAAAATGACATCTCGAACTTTGTGATGGGGGAGACGTTGTGGAGATAGATACTTGGGTCGACGTAGCAAGGAAATAAAGGGAATGCGTCTTGAGTGGGAGATTTGAGACTACAACACCAAGAGGACGATAACAAGAGCAACAAGGCTTATTTCCTTTCTTCACAAATTTTTAACCACTTTGTGTAACGGTTTAGGCCATGAAAGGTTGAAAATTGCGAACATTGGTCCTCAACCTATTGCAGATATCTTCGCCCCCCTCTCCTCACTTAGTCATTTGCAACCAGGATTTCAACCCGACCAACTTTCTCTTGCATATTATGTCACGAAGCACGTTAAGATAGGCTTGCATCCTAGAGCTTTCACTGCCGAAAGGTTTTGCGAAGCGCGGTTGTATTCTCAATGATCGAAAGTATCCAAATCTTCATTAAATCTCAATGTCATCCTTGTGAAAACTCACACTCTTAAATTTTTGAGCTACATCTACATGTGAAGATCTTTTGAAGGTTTAATCCAGAAATACAAGTTTTTTTATCACTGAATTGGCTATGCAACTTTAAAAAGTTAAGCACCAACTTACTCCTAAAGGTTGGGTCGATAACAAAAGTTTGTGTTGGTCGTTCGCTAAAATGGAACTTAATTTTCATTCTATGTCAATAGAGCAGCCCCTTGCTACACAAAATAATCACAATGAAAAGACTGAAAGACTCGTTAATTGAACTGTAAACAGAATTTGGACAGGCTTGCCAGTATGTATTTATTACTATAAATAATTCTAAGCAATTATTGGGTTAGTTATTTGAATAATCATTAAACTTTTGCAAATGTTATTACTTAATAACTAAACTTAAAATTGTATCTCAATGGTTATTGAATTTTGCCAAATGTTACTACTTTATAACTAAACTTAAAAACATATCAATATGGTTCCTGAACTATGTACCGTGTTACCATCTATCACTCAAGTAGAAAATTCGTTAAGTTTAACAAACAAAATTGACTTGAGTGATGGATGGGTAACACAGTCTATAGTTCAGTGGCCATTGAAATACAATTTAAAATTCAGTTATTAAATAGTAGCATTTGATATAGTTAAATGACCATTGAAATACAATTTTAAGTAGTAAATTTTTCTCTCAAATTGACCCCTGTTACAAATGAAGAGGACATTCTAGTCGGGGATTTAATGACTTTCTAAATCATTCTGAGTCAATCTAGCATTGTATATCCTCCATTTGGGTAGCAAAACGTTTGAAAACTAATGTCATCCATTTTATTTTAGAATTGATATCAGCAAAAGTTCTATTTTTCTTCGATTTATAAGTCTTTTATTTTCTATTTTCTATTTTTCTTCACTATCTGATTTTTCTTTCACAAAGGTCGATTTGAAGGACTTAATAATTAAATATGAAAATGTATCTCAATAATCATTGAAGTATGCACTGTATTTATTATCCATTCATCATTCAAGTAGATGCAGTTTGTTGAACATAACTGATTTTTCTACTTGAGTGATGGATGAGTAACACGGTGCATAATTCAGTGATCATTTATATACATTTTTAAATTCAATTATGAAATAGTAATACTTGGTACAGTTCAGTGACCATTGAGATATATTTTCAAATTTAGATATCAAGTAGTAACACGTGACAAAGCTCAATAATCATTGAGATACATTTTTATATTTAGTTATTAAGTAATAACACTTGACAAAATTTAGTGATCGTTCAAATAATTAACCCGCAGTTCATAATCTCTTTTTCTGTTTTGATTGATTTGATTCTAGCACTATGCCACAGAATACTACACAAATGTACGACCATAGGCCTTGTAAACAAGAAAAAAGCATAGTTTAAAGTGAAGTACTAATGTTCCATCTCAACTGATCTAAAGCAAGTGTTTCTTATTCATGAATCAAGTCTGTCATAAAGAAGGTTATGATCTTCAAATATCACAAGCATTTATACGATAGAGAATCCCACCCAACCCATCTATCTAATGTGCTCCAATATATAACAAACACCTAGTTCTAAAATCAAATACCGATCTCTCTTTTCTTTCACCAGTGAATCCACTATTACCCTAAGCATATCAATTTCGCGCATAATCGCACATTTTCTTGATGGAATCGACACTGGATATTGAACTCCAAGATAAATAAATCCGCATAAACAAAAAGAAAAAGTGCAAGTCAGTGTAAAAGTTATAGCCTATTTTAAGGTAATTATATTCAGATTCTAACATCATTGCAATGCAATGAAACCAAGAAAAGTTTTATGAACAACAGTAAGAACAGAGTGATGTGATTTTCATTAATTGAACATTTGGGATTAGAAAAATTGGAATCAAGAACATAAAAATACTATTCAAAACCGCAATCAAAGAGCTACCCGTAACCCAATTCATAATTTCCCAAAAAAATTGAAAACTGACCAAATCCCAAACTTCAAACACTTGCATAGTCTTACCTGGGATCATCACAATGCAATGAAAACGAGAAGAGACATAAACTCGGTATGGGAAGAGTAATGTAATTTTTATTAATTAAATTAGTTAAATTTCATTCATGAGTATACAAAATACAATTCAAAACAGCAGTCTAAGAGCTATCCAGTCCATAATTTCCCAAATAAATCGAAAACCCTAAAAATAGCCCCAATTTCAAACACTAGCATAGTCTCCCCTAGGATCATCCACAACATTTAGCAACGACCCATATGGTGAATCCTCCTCAACCTCCTCGGGCGCCCTTAAAACAGCATGGAGAAGCACAATCGCCAACCCAACCATCAAAGAAATAACAATATTCCACCAAACTTTGGTCCATAAAACAGCAAGCAGGGTGAGTACAAGAAGAAAACCCAGTATGATTTTCTGGTCAATGGTGTGATCGAAGACAATCAAGGGCTCGCTGCGCGACGAGAATAAGTATATGTATGCGATAAAAATGCAAAGGAAAAGGATCAAAGAGAGGGGATGTGGAAGAAGCGTGAGGAGGAATACGAGGAGAGAGAGGAGAGCGTAGTTGGGATAGAAGTAGCGGAGGTTTTGGGTGAGGCGAGAGCTGGCTTCAGAGGGGGAAATAGGGAGGCTAAGACTTGCCGGGTCAAGGAACATTCGCCAAGGACGGGCAGCGGCGGGCGGCGGCGGCGGCGACATTGGTCGGCCTACAATTCCTCTGATTTTTTATTTAGAGAGAGATGATTCGATTATAAATTGAAACGTACTGCTTAATATTTCAGTTTAACCTTTAATAACAATAATTATTGGGGAGGGTTTGGAGAAGGGGATTTAGAGCATGTTTGGTTAATGTTAAATTATAAATAAGTTGGTCGAACATATTTTTTCACATCCGATAGAACTTGAATTTACTATCCCACTAATTATCTGCATATTATGAAGGATATTTAGTTTATATGCACTTTCAAACAAGCACTTAAACAAGGAGAGATTTAGGTAAAATAAATAAATAATTGATAGGTGACGATGTTGAGAGGGTAATGAACATTGAACAGTAAGGATTCGATCGAAATAGAGATAAAGAAAGCTCTGTACACGCCTGTTATGAGAATGGAAAATATTTTGCAATGGAAATACGAAAGAGATGTGTAAGCAAGGAGCTGCGATGGGGAAGAATAAGTAAATATGAAGAAAATGGACTGAATTTCATGACGAGAAACTGAAGTAAAAAAGTAGGGAAAGGAGGAAAGACGTAAAAAGAGATGCGTGCAAGGAATTATGGACGGGAACAGATTCAACTGATGGCTCGGCCCCCAGAAGGAGGCTTTCTTCACCTTCCACCTATTCAACTCCCAGAGAGAGAAAATACGCAAGCCAAAAACAGCACGCTGTGAAAGCCTGCAATATTTTCAACACTGTACAAAATGCAACCAGTTTTCGCCACAGATGACAACCCCTGCCTAGAATATACATATAAGTTTCGTGTTCAAAACAACATTAGCAAAGATAAGTGCTTGAATGTACTAACAAAGGTAAGATTCACAAAGGACGCTGGAAACAGTAACATAACATTGACCCAAATGCTCTAATCACGAGGATAAACAGTACAAACTTGCTACATAAGCATAATCAAATCTCTAGAGTCCACACGAGTCTTACGTACAGAACATACATAACAGAAATAGCCTAATGGAGAAAAAGGGATAAACAGAGGTTTCCTAAGAAATCGGTCCAAGGTAATCGCCCTCGAGGCTCACAACTGCCTGGAAATCCTTCTCAGCCTCAACATACTTCTCCCCAATCACCACAAAGCGCACGACCACACCTTTCTCAATTTTTGACGATTTATCGTTCCTGAAAAAGGGATTTTCCCCGGGCACGTACTGATAGTCAGCCATTTTTTGATGGGAGAGATATATTTTCTCAGTTGGACCGCATCTCAAGAAGACTCCATGCTTCAAGATTTTGTGCACAACGCCTTCAAGAATTTCTCCAGGTAAGATCTTGAAGGTAATGCAGCTGAAGTCTACAGGAAAGAGTACGTCTCCCGTGTGTTGTCTAACTTTTCCTTCCCCAATGCGCTCCACAGTAGTTACAGCAAGGAAATAACCCAAATCTTTCATGGCCTTCTTAGCAGCAAAATCATCCATAAGGTGAATTATAATTGCCTTCTTAAGCATCAATCCCTTAGCATCAAGGTTCTCAGCAGGAATTACCACGTTCCACGACAATTGTGATTTAAGGTACATCTTTCTCTGAATTCTATAAGTAATCAATGATATTAGAAGCTACATTGATAGAGCTACAGAGTTTAAGCAAGGTTGCAATCATAATTAACAAATGTAACTGGCACTGCTAGCACAATTTCTCAGGGGGGAAAAAAAACGTTTTCTTATATGCATACTATAATACTACATCAAGCATAAAACAGTAACTAATGCGTAAGCCAAATATATTAACACGTTCCTATTGAAGTTACTCTATATCTAAAACAAATACTGCAGCAATTATTTCAATTACATCTATACTGCAACTGAAATTAGACTCTGTTCACATAATTCACATCATCTGTAGCATTGCAAGTGTCAAACATCTCATGATACCAATGATGTTCATATCCGAAGTTAAATAAACAAAATCCATATGTTTTCCATTACCTTCGTATAGGGAAATAACCTTTGTTGCTATATTGTAGACTTAAACCTCTAAATAAAGCCCAACACCACAAGGTTCCAGTACCTAGAATGAAAATTTAGACACTAGTTCGAGAAGCCTAAAGTTGGTCTTAAGAGCCCTGATTCCCTCAAGATTGTTACTTGCTGCAGGCCCAAACCTGTGGTTGGGGAGAGGTTGGTCAAATTAACCAAGTATTCCCCTCTTAGCAAAAAATATTACGAAAGGAGAAGAATGCAATGAAACCTGTCTGTCAATATCAGAAAAAGGGGTTAATCTCAGGCGGGTTTGGATCCTTTCGAGGTATTGGAGATGTTACTTGAGTTTTATTTTCCCCTTTTTACTACAGCTTCTATAAATTCATGCTGTAAAAATAGAAGATGGATTAAGAGCATGTTTGTCTTTGTTTAAGCGCCACGAAAGAAGCCAAAAATTGGCTTCGCATACTTCCCAAAAAAGCTAAATGGCAGCCCCTTTTTGGATTCTTTGTAAAGATTAAACAAAGACACACACGCACTAATATAGATTAAATTTAGTTGAGAACCAACAAATTCTGCATAATTCTAAAACTTCTACCAATGGATCAAAATGACTCCCTCAATACATCAACGTGTTAATTCTTCAATACAATATATTCTCCCAACTACTTTTCTAGATACATTTTTCCCAAATTCTACATGTAAATCAATGGTACAAAGTTTTAGAAGCTACAATGATAGAACTACAGTGTTTAAGCAATGTTGCAGCTAACACTAACCATATATCAGAAGTTAAATAAACAAAAGCTATATTTTCACCAAGCCTTCGAATAGGGAAATAACGGGTCTAGTGGGGGCAGGATTTTGGTCCTGGGTATTTCACCAATGGAAAACCATAAACAACCGCATCAAAAATTCAAGAGAAACATTATTGAAAAAATCACTGTTGCTAGAGAAAGATTACCATCAAGAAACAACAATTCTGGAAAAATAAAACAAATTATAAGGAGTTGAGTTCAAATTAAATCATTGACAACAAACAAATCGAGTCGATTTCAACACTAATACAATCCGATACTAACTTCCAAGTTTGGTGATGAAGAAGGTGAGAAGAAATAACTGCAACATAAGATAAATTGGTACCGGGGGTGATGAATATAAGCCCAATTTTCAGTGTAATACCGAGAGAGAAAACCTAGGCTGCTCTTCCCCTTGCTAAACAGACATGGGTTATCTAGGCCTGCGTTTTAATTGGGCATTACAAATATATTTCTAAGCTATTATTTAAAAAAAAAAAAAAAAATCAGATTTTTAGTTTAGGAAAATTACACGTACCCTGATTTTTAACTTTATATTTCAATAAACAAGTTTTAAGTTTATTATTTCAAAAATCAAGTTGTATTAAATTTTTAACCTAGAATATTAAATATTAAATTGTTAATTTATAGTTAATTAAGCATTATCATCAATAGTGAGAGAGAGATTGCTCAAAATTTTCATATTTCCTTTGCCTACCGCATCCCTTGAGAGATAAGCTCGATATCTTGTCTTAACAATTCTATCACGTTCGTTGAGAGAGAGTAGAGATTCGAAGCCTTCATCGACGGTGGAAGTGCTGAATCTATTTTCCTTATTTCATAATTTTATAAATTATTTTATATTTCAAACTTTTATTAAACCCTAAATTCTTACAAATCCAACTAATGATGATAACAAGGAGTGTAGACCGGTGATCTCATTCGAAGAATGAACATGAGGGTGATAAAGAAAAAGAACTAAATCTCGTAAAGAAGCTCGTTCAAAAAAATAAAAATAAAAAAAAATCTAAAAGCTCTTATTCTGGTGGAAAATATAATTCTATGAAGGTAAATTACTTTATTATTTATTTTTATTTTTCTAATTAATACAATATTTATGGAAATTTAAGTAACTTATATTCGATTTTTTTTGTTGATTCTGATTTTCGTTATGTTAATCAAATTTTCTTCGAATTGTGGTTTGATTATTACATGATTGTGACTTTACTTTGTATGGTGACCTCATTTTTTGATTGTGACTGATTTGTTCTTCGATTATTTTGTGACTTGACTTTGAATTTTTTTTATCATGACTTGATTGTTCTTCAGTTATTCGATGATTGTAACCTAGTTTTCCATTACAATCATGTTTCGTTGTGATTTGAATGTTGTAACCGTTGTATAAAAAAAATCTTTTTAGAGGTTTACGAAAGACTTATAGAAATATAAAGAAAAAACTGTTGAAATTCTAGAATAAATAAGATATATCAAAAAAAAAAAAATTTAATTAAAATTTTCATTTAAGAAGATAGAAACTTGTAATAATTCACTAAAAGTTCATATAAACACATCTACAAAAAATACTATAGGAACTATAAAATAGAATCAATCTCCATCATTCATTCAAAGGAAGTGAACTATAAAAATGAATGAGGCCTTATTTGTAATCAACCAAATTCGATTCCACTACCTAGAATGAAAATTTGGACACTAGTTCGAGAATCCTAAAGTCTCTTAAGAACCCTGGTGCCCCCAAGTTGACCGAAAGGCCAACCCTGTGGCTGGGGAGAGGTTGGTCAAATTAACCAAGCATTCCCCTCAACAAAAAATATTACGAAAGGAGAGGAGAGTGCAGTTAAACCCGTATGTTGATTTCATTTTATGAGTACTAGAAATGTTATTTGGATTTTATTTCCCCCTTTCTTGTATAGCTTTTAAAATTTAGCGTATTTACGTAAAAACAGAACATGGATGAAGAGCATGTTTAGCTCTGTTTAAACACTGCAAAAGAAGCTAAATACTGCATGCTTCTGATCATTCACTAATAATTAAAAACGGACTCATCAAAATACATCAATTTTTCTAGTTATTGAATACAAAAAATTGTGCCACCAACATTAATATTTTGCTGGAAGAAAATCTGAAAGCACAAACAACAAAATCGAAAATAAAAACCAAGGTTCTCAAAAAAAAATAAAAAAAAATAAATAAATAATCATCCAACAAAAAGTACTGAAAAACGAATTTAACACGTTTCATTAAGTAGATATAACAAAATCTAGAGTGGTCGTCTATGAATGTTATGAAGTGTCTATTACCTCTAGTTCCATTTAATTCACATATACCAGAATGAATTAAGTCTAGCAAATTAAATTTCATTTCTACATTATGAAAATGTTTCTTAATTATTTTAGACTTAACAAATAATTCACATTTATTATATTATATGTTTTCACATAAAATGATTCTGGTTTTAATCACTCATTATAAAGTAAAAAAGCCAACATGTCTTAATCTATCATGTCATAAAGAAATAGACTTCAATAACATAATTTAAAGTTTTAGTTTTACTGATATTATTGTCAATAGTAAAAAGTTTGACTATTCTATCACTTGAATAACATTTTTCAACAAATACACTATTTCGAGAAAGTATAAGTTTGCTCGACTCATATATGGACTTTATGCCCGAGTTTCCCAACAAATCACTACTTACAAGATTTCTATTCATATCCGTACATGCAATACATTTATTAATGTTATCTTCTTGCCGGATGTAAATTGTAAGTTTATGCTTCCTTTGCCTACAACTTTTGATTGAACTTCATTACCCATTTAAATGTGTTCGTCATCCACTTTTTGATAATTTTGAAAAAAGATCTATCATAGCACACATGTATGGCGGCACAAGTATCATACCACTATCCTTGAACCTTTCATTTATCCGAATTCACAATGTTCACGAGCAATGATGTTTTCAATGGAGTTTACTTTGTCTTCTTGCGTTGGTTGTTTGCGATGTCTACAATCTCAAGCATAATGTCCAAGTTTGCCACACACATAACAAGAATCTTTGAATTTCTTCTTGTTCTTGTTATCATTGTTGGGGTTTGTAGATTTCCTCTTCTTGGAATCCTTGTTGTATTTGTTTGGTTGACCAATGGCATGGGCTTTGGAAGTGCCTTCATGAGAATGTTCAATCACATCTCGTGCCCTTGACTCTTCCTCAATACAAAGATGTTTTTGATTTTCTTCCAAAAAATAATCTTGGAAATTGTAAAGGATTTTCTTCATATAACCTTTATATGAAAATGACAATCTTCACAGCCTTTATTTTTTTTGACAATCAATGATTTGCAACTCATGGACTTGTCTTAGCAAAGGCAAGTTATCCAAAAATTTGAAATTAAAATACTTAGAAATAAGAAACTTTTTATACTTTTCTCATCGGCTGTGTATTTGGTTTCCAACGATTCTCATATCTCATTTGCCAAGGTATTATTTGTGTAGAGATCATAAAGACTATCAGAGAGCGTTCAAAATATATCCTCTACATATTAATTCATCATCTTCTCTCTCCTTCTTTTCTGCCTTTGTTACATCGGTGTCATTTGGGGTTAGCTCTGTCAATGGTGTTAATCCGGGTTCAAAATGTAGAATATCTTCAAGGTTGTGAGAAGAAACTTCGACTTGTCTTTCCATCTTGGGAAGTTCGAACCATTGAATCTATCAAGCCTCACAAGGACTTGATTAATCATCTTTATCATAGCCCTGACGGTTTACTTCTCGTGTTGGATATCATTTGAGATTGTTGAGAAAAGTTGATGAAAAACGAAATAAAACCAACAGCAAGAAATTGTCAAAGTGGAAGGTTTGAACATGATTATGAATCGCTATCCTCAAACGATATTTATTACTACCAGGGTAAGTGCTTGAAGGCTTTTATGGCAAATAGTTTGTAGGAGTAAACAAACCTTAATTTAAGTTTGAATCAAGCAAACAAAACTTGAAAAAAGGAACTAAAGAACAAAATTATAAAAACTTAGTTTGATATTTGATTTTAGAGGTTATTGAATGAATTTGATGTTTGTGATATTATTTCAATTACGAAAACCACTCATATATATATAATTACAATCACATGCACGAAAAAGTACAAAAATCAATCTAAAGTGGTGTGAAACCATTCAAAACGACACACTAGAATTCAAAAACCCAAATGGCGATTTTTTGTATTGGGTGGTGCGCCTGCCCAGCTCAAGAAAATGGCCATCGTTTGCAACACAAAGTTGGGTGGCCGCCCATGCCATTTTTCGGTCATCACTATTTTTTGTTTTTCGTTTGTTTATCTTATGATTAACCATTTCCATCACTTCCAAGATCACTTCTCATTTTTAACTTGAACAATATCCAACATTGACCTCAACTTGAAAAAATTCAAATAGAATCCAGTGAAATTAGTGGCATGTTGGATAGCGTTCGTAAATCAATTTATGAATTTCCCTAAGTAACTACTATTTCTCTTACTATTCCTATTTATTTGTCAAAGGAGGCCAAATATTTAATTGCAATTTAAGAATGTAAATATCCTTACGTGTAGAATATTGAATAATTGCTAAACTTCGAGATGTAAAGAGAAAAAGAATAGCAAACTCTCATCTCCTCAGATACAGCTTAAAAGGGTATAAAGCCATAAAGAGCAAAACAATTTTAGCATAAAAATCACTTGTTAAAGCAAAATCACCTTTTTTACAACAATTTTTTTACCTTCCATTCTTTGTGTGCATTTCTTCATATTTTTGTGATTGACAGATCATGTTACTTTTCGAGGTTAATTAGTTTATTTTAGCAATAACTTCGTTGAATTTTAATTGAAGTCCTTTATTTCCAAAACCTTATCACAATTGGAAGGTTCATCATCCATTATCCATGCATGTCACATCACGTTCACTAAAATTACACCAGAAAGGGTCACATAACATTGAGTAATGCAAAAGCAATCTACTTATGCAAGGTATATTTAGAAGATAATTTTTTTTTCACATTCAAATTACATTTGATTTTCTCATATAGCATGCATCCATAAAATAATAGTTGATTTAAGAACATCGATATATCTAATTACTCATTTTAAGTATTAGATGGACCAAATTGATCATTTGGCCCATTCAAATTCTAATACAATAATGAATGTCAAAGCATCTTTTTAAAATGTCAATATTATTAGAATGAAAGATTTTGTCATGTATTGATTCTTGATATCATATCTAAGTACATGTCTAGCTAAGTTCGAATTATAATCACATATATTAAATATATTTCTTATTCACACATTTTTGTAAAATCTACAACCACCAGAACTGATTTCCGTCCATAATGAATAGGAGATACTTTGCACACCAATGATGTGGCAACACTACATCACCGATATTTAGACCCCACTTAAGATTTGGCAACACCACATGCTGCCATATCACTAATGGACAAGATATCATCTGCCCACTATGAACAAGAGATCATTTCTGATACAACAACTATTCACTTTTTATCATACACTCAGTAAGATTCATGGCTTAAAATATAATTTAATAAAGCACTTGTAAACTAACTTTATGTAGTGCAAACAATTTTTTTACAACAAAATTAATTTGTTTATATTAATAGGCGTATCATCAAGAATAACGCTAATTAAACAACCAATTCTATATTTAGGCTGTTAACTCAATTCAATTATTTCTGTAAAAGTAAAACATCCAATTAAATTGATACATATGGCTGTCCCACCAAATTAATTTTATTTTATCTTTGAACCACACTTGTTTTACATTTGATCATTAACAAGCATTATTGAAATAGTAAGTAATATTGTAAAATGTGGTTATAAGTGGGACACTTTGTTTGGCATTTCTTTAGAATTTGTAATTGGGTAGAGAAGTGGAAAAACCTTTGTTTGGTCTTGTGTTGGGCAGGAAACGAAAGATTGTGTCCATTTTATCCATTATTATAGATTTTGTATTCAAGTAAGCAACGTTGTTGTTATGAATTGACTTCATAATTACAAAAATATGTAACAATAATTTATTAATAGTATTATTTTTATAATTACTATCTTATCGTCTTCAACTACTTTTTAATTGATAAAAGAAAAATGTTGACGTCTTTAACTTCTTTTTGATNATTGACTTCATAATTACAAAAATATGTAACAATAATTTATTAATAGTATTATTTTTATAATTACTATCTTATCGTCTTCAACTACTTTTTAATTGATAAAAGAAAAATGTTGACGTCTTTAACTTCTTTTTGATTGATGAAAGAAATGGACATTTATCAAAATTTTTTATTAAAAACAAATAATAATAAGATGGTAATAAGGGGCTTAATTGTGAAAGAAAGACCCCTTACCACAAGAAATATCATACCAAAAGAGAAAATTAAAAAATTTTCCACAATTTATCTTTTCTAATCAAACGAAAGGCTACACAAAGTTTTGTTATGGAATTTTCATTCAAAAATATTAACAAAAACTAATTGTTTGTTAATATTTTCAAATAAGAATTTTATAATAATAATAATAATAATGTAATAGCATGCACATAAATAGAATTTCTCATCAAAAGAAAATTACATAACAAATAAAAGTTACTACTTACGTCCACTCTTATCCAACAACAAATTCTACATTTCAAATTAAATCAACTTAAATCATACTAAGATGGTAATTTGATTTAATTTGAGATGTAGAAATGAATGAAATTATAATTGTGACTACTTTTCTTTCTTTCTTTTTTTAACAGAAGATGGTGAAGGAAAAATGGCTCTCCACGTCACAAATTGTCAGTTCCATTTCTGGAAAAATTCAAGTAGTTGAGCCAGATACTGGGGATGAAAAGTATCTTGGTTTGTGAATAATTATTCTTTTGCTTATATTAGTGTGTGTGTGAGGAAGTCATCCGAACTTTTAATGGTGTACTAATTTGAAACGTGCTTTGTTAAATCTTCTTTATTAACTCAATTGGAAGAATTTGAAAATGACATTCGACTAATGAAATGAAAATTAAAATGACATTCAACTAACGAAATTAATTTCACTTTGACAAGACGTAATAAATAGAAAGTAAAAGATTTTTAGTGCAATGCTACAATAAGTAATAAGAATGAAAATGATATTCACTCACGAAATTAATTTCGATTCATCTGCTGTAATAAATAGAAAGTAAAAGAGTTTCATACGTTTGTTCTTTTGAAAGAGAAATCTCATTGTACAACCACAAGTAGAAAATGTGGCTATAGAGATGGAAATTTCCGTCGTTAAAGACCATGCTTCCGTCGATAAACCTACTTATCGATGAAAATTTCCCTTCAACACATACCATCGGTTAAAGCCGTGCCAGTAATTTATCCGACGGCAACATAACCGTTGGTGATTACCGATGAATTTACCTTTTGATACATATCCATGAGAAATATGGACAAATTTGAATGGATGTTATTAGCATCAAATTTAGCGATTTCGTATTTCGAATGAAACTATCGATGGATATTTTCATTTCTATTTGGTTGGCAAATTCATATGGTTATTTTCATTTCTATTTCCGTTGGTAATTTATCTACAATATTTCCTTTGAAAATTTTCCTTGGTAACATACTTACAGTATTCCTTAATTTCTAATGAAAATTTCCTATGAAAATAAATTCGACACAAATTTGCTTAAAATTTTAAAGAAAATAAATTAGATTGTTATATTAATTATTATTCTTATGAATTTAAAATATTAAAATATACATAAAAAAATACAGAACAATTCTTCATTTCATAGATTCAAACTACAAACAAATTTACAATAATTACTACCAACTTGTATTCAATGCATGCATCAAATTGCATTCATTGGAATATATAACAAAATAACAAAAATATAGTTGATTGGCCGACTACTATGGACATAATATCGAGGCCAACCCTTGAAGATCATTGTGAGAGTGTAACGATGAGATTAAGGAGCCTGCCTTTCATTGAAACTTTAT
The DNA here is from genome assembly GCA_903798385.1 of Fraxinus cuspidata. Classification (NCBI taxonomy): domain Eukaryota; kingdom Viridiplantae; phylum Streptophyta; class Magnoliopsida; order Lamiales; family Oleaceae; genus Fraxinus; species Fraxinus cuspidata. The sequence goes on along the minus strand of CAIGRP010027390.1, from coordinate 4,336 downwards.
GTAGTGTAAACAATTTTTTTACAACAAAATTAATTTGTTTATATTAATACGCGTCTCCTCATGAATAAAACTAATTAAACAACCAATTATATATTAAGGCAGTCAATTCAATTCAATTATTTTTGTAATTGATACATTTGGCTGTCCCACCAAATTAATTTTTTTTTTATCGTCGAACCATACTTGTTTTACAATTAATAAGCATTCTTGAAATAGTAAAAACATTCAATTAATATGGTAAAATGTGGTTATATATAAGTGGGACACTTTGTTAGCCCTTTCTTTAGAATTTGTAATTGGGTAGAGAAGTGGAAAAACCTTTGTTTGGACTTGTGTTGGGCAGGAAACGAAAGATTGTGTCCATTTTATCCATTATTATAGATTTTGTATTCAAATAAGTAACGTTGTTGTTATGAATTGACTTCATAATTATAAAAATATGTAACAATAATATATTAATAATATTATTTTTAATAATTACTATCTTATCGTCTTCAACTACTTTTTAATTGATAGAAGAAAATCTTGACGTCTTTAACTTCTTTTTGATTGATAAAAGAAATGGACATTTATCAAATTTTTTATTTAAAACAAAGCTTACTACTTACGACCACTCTTATCCAAACACAAATTCTATATATCAAATTAAATCATATTAGATGATAATTTGATTTAATTTGAGAGGTAGAATTAGTAACCTCTTAACTGATCCTCAATTATTAGAAAATTGTAGTTTGATGACTGAATTAAATTGCAGTCCAAAAAATCTACATATTATTTTCTTTAATTATGTCAAATCTTTCCGCATACAAAACTTGTCGAAAAGGATAGTAGGAAAGCACAATTAATTATTTCCTGTTTATTCATAAGTTTTCTTAGGTAGGGTTTCGAAATTCTAATTGTGACTACTTCACTTTCTTTTTTTAACAGATAACGGTGAAGGAAAAATGGCTTTCCATGTCACCACTTGTTAGGCCCATTTCAGGAAAAATTCAAGTAGTTGAGCCAGATACTGGGGATGAAAGGTACGTTAATTTCTTGGCTGGTGAGTAGTAGTACATTAGTAATTATTCTTTTGCTTATACTAGTCTTTGCCCTGCAAAGCACCTGGTTGCGTTATTTTTAAGATAATGTTAGCATGTTCAAAATTAAGTTACTGAAAGATATGTGCACTAATTGAATAATGCTGGTCGATAGATATACGTGTTAAGAGTGTTATATTTTAAACAATATTAGGAAATGAGTACACAACATAAAAAATGAATGAATTATGCTGAGTTTGTAAGAGAGGCAAAATCTCTAATTCTACACTCTTCACATTGTTTCGGCCTCCGGATAGTGATATTATATTCAAACAGTGATTCCACATCAAATTTGACTTGAAATTTCTAACAAGAAATGAAAACATTGCACTCGATACATACTTGATCTTGGAAAGGCTTTGGAATGCTATAGTTGTGACTGTGAATTTGATTTCTTGGCCATTCATCAATGCCTGAAATTTATTTAATTCCATAAAGATCAACAAGAAAGAAAAAAGTGGAAAAATAGACACTTGAAATGATTAAAGTTACACATTAATTATTGTTGGCCGTTAGCTAATGCTATCCATGCTCTACAGAAAAGAAATGCTTACACCTCAAAAAATAGCAGGGTCGTCCAAAACTTTAACCTTAAAAAAAAGGTTGACCTCTCAAAAGAGAAAAATAGAAATCATAACCAACTAACAATACATTCTATTGTGCTAAACCTTTTTGCTGGAATAATTTCACCATCTCGGATTGGTAAAGAATTTCAGATACTGCCACACTCTTCAACTATAATTGACTTACATGCAAAACACAATGCATGTTTGGGTTTGCTTTGTTTGACCTAGAGAGGGTTACTATCAAAATAACTTATTTTTACATAAGTTTGACAGATAAAATAACTCAAAATACCCTTACTGATTCAACGAACTTAGGATCCATACATAATACTAACATTCTAAATTATAAAGGTCTAGAAAATATGACTTAAAAAAATAAACTTATAAACACATTCAACAAATAGAACACATCAATAAAGTCTGCCGTATTTCCTGTAAATTTAAAGATTGGTTACATGACTATACCTCTAGGCCGTTTGGTCAATCATAGTATTAGATGAAAACAAATTCTTTACCCTTGTCAATTATAGCATAGCCGATATAATCAGCTCAGTAGAATTTACCTTTTAATTCTATAGACATCTTATGATTACATAGAATATACCTAGAAATGCTCCATTTCATCCAACTTGTTCTCACCCTCTACATTATATCATATTCAAGTGAGACGAAAAATCCGTACATAAAAATCCCACGATGAAACAATTCCGAGTCTTAACAACCTTCATTTTCTTTATGGGAGGGGGGGAGTGGATACGAAACATATACTGATTGTTCACACGAGAAATACATAAAACTCTTCTTTATAGATCTGAATTCAAATCAATGTTAAAACAAGAATCTCTCTCTCTTTCAAGTAGTTCCTTTTTTTTGGGTGGGTGAGAGGGAGGAATATATGTGGATTTGCGACAGGGATATCTATGCAAACCAACCTGGGAAAAGCTAAATGGTGGCCCATTTTTGGCTTATTTGTAAAAGCTTAAACAAAGACACACATTCTCTAATATAGACTTGCAACATCAACCATAATTCAAATATAAAAACGTAGTAAATGCACGTTTGTGTGGAAGTTACTCTAAATCTTAAATAGATACTGCAATAATTATTGCAATAAAATTTATAGCTGTAACTGCAATTACAATCACACAATTCACACCATCTCTTGCATTGTAAGCGTCAAACATCTAATGATACCAATCATATATCAGAAGTTTACCATGCCTTTGAATAGGGGAATAACATTTGCTTTATTGTAAACTGTGGGTCCAATCTTGCGAGTCTAAGGATTGTTCCGGAATAAAATTTACATCATGCATGAATCCAAAATATCATTTGTATATTTGACCATTTGTCTTTCTACCATCTGTGTAACGACCCAAACTTTTTTTAATATTTAAATCGTTACTGAAAGTTTTATTCTGTAATTTAAATAAACGTATCAAACATCACAACATGAATTTTTTATTTTTTATTTTTTTTGCGCTTCCACAACATAACCAATAAAATATGTTCCAAATTCTATATAACAAAATTCACATAATAATAAAACTAAATTAATGCTGAAAATAAAATCCATAGTCACGTTATATCGGATTATTTTTATTGAGTTCTATAAATTCTGGCACCACGACTGCATCTCATCGCCCGCCAGCTAACGACATGTTCTAACTTGTGAAGAGTAAGGAAAAATTGTGAGTATTTGAGAATACTTAATATGACACGAATTAATGGTGCAATCCTGAATGAAAGCTTTAAAACATGTGTCAAACTATCATATCGCCATCATATCTTTAAAAATCGATAAGAGCTCAGTACATATCATATCTTTGGTATTGGATGGTCATATCATATCATATCATATCTTTAACTTTCATAAGTATGAAAATTCATCCACATGAAGAAATAATTTAAACGGGATAAAAATCAACTGCACCTCGTTAGATCAAAAATATTTGAAAAGCAAAACCAAAATCTCTTTCCAAATCTTTATCTTCTACTTGTGGTGTTACTGCCGCCATATCACATATTTATATTTTCTTTTCTTTTCCTTTCTTATCTTATCTTTATTCTTTAGGTTAGATGACAAGTATTTTTACATGGTATATAAAGTTGAAAAGGAAAATTGAGTTTTGCTAGGCCTAGAAATTTACGAAGTGCCGTGTTTTTTTTTTATATAATTATTTTATATATACACACAATCTTTACTTAATAAAAATCAATTAGTAACTTACCATCAAACTTGCTCTACGTCTCACTCTTGTATTAATAACTCATTGAATAACTTCATTAAAACAATTTAAGACAATATCTATTGACCTCGATAACTTGGGCCTCACTTATCCTTACTAACTTTTTCTCGAACCTAATATGCATGATTAATTACGATCTATCCATCATGCTCAATATTCATATACTATCATTGCTCCATCAATATCTAAATATTTGACCCATAAAATGAAATTTAATATGTATAAACTTTAGTCCCTAACTTTCCAAAATATTAAAAATATAAGATATAGAATAATTATATTCTATGAAAATTTTCGGGACTTTACAATTTGTTTCATCTATGTAACTAAATTAGCAATATATGCCATTTTGGTATTTCAATAAATGCAATATTTTTCAAAAAAAATACGTGGACCACTATGGTGCACTATTTTGTGATTTGTGGCACAATTAATGTGA
>CAIGRP010027388.1:0-23932 GCA_903798385.1 Fraxinus cuspidata | reverse complement strand
AAACCCCCCCCCCCCCCAAAATCCCCAAATCTTCAATATTGATCACGTAACTTTTGAAAGCTATCGTCTATGAACCTTCACAATCACTCAAAATTGGTATCTACATCAAAAGTGTGTAAACCAGTCTCCAAACTTTCGATAAGTTGAATTTCACTTTCAAAGCTTGTGACTTTCCTACAATTGCTCTCTTAATGCTTCTTGTAACTCTCGTGCAATCCTATTAGTCTTCAATTGCTATGAAACAACTCTAGTTATGCTCAAAATCCTCTTTTTTGGTCCAAATACCTCTAAATTCGAAATTTACCAAATCAAGTAAAAATCCGCTCAATTTGCAAACATTTATCATATCACGAATAAGTATGTAAAATATATTTATCATTCACCATCTTTATTCTTGGTTCATCAAGCTTAGTTATACTCTTTGGAGTGACAAAATCTAATGCTACCCAAAGCATAGTGTAAAAAACAAGATGTGTAATGAATACCTAACCACGGCCTCAAATAGACTTTCTTTGAATGCGTAAGTTGGCTTGGGTTACTTATATTAGTTCATGGACAGGGCTTGCCCTCTATCTTCCAACTCTGCGGGAGCATCTTTGAGCTTGACAATCTTTTTTAGAGGCTGTTCTGTTGTGGTCAGTTTCCCAAATATTTGTGTTAAGACGTTTCTTCCAACGCTAATGAATCTTTCTCTTAATAGTTGGATCAAGTTTTGTGTCATTATTTAAAGTGGTTGTTTGTTATTATTAGAGATGATTGGTTGGACTAGGGAGCGCCTCAGGATGACCAGTGGCGGACCCTACACCCGGCGAGCCCCGACGGCCTCGCGGGCTAGATCCGCCGGAACAGTTTTTTCTTTTTTTTGACAATGAATAAATGTTCTAAATATATACTTGATAAGTTCATTTTCTTTCACAAATTTCTTGTAGTTCAATTGGCTAGCACTTGTATATTGAAGTGATAGGCTCAATTTTGAATCCCTTTCCAATGTTTTTGTTATGAAATATTTTTATTTATACAAATTTTGCCAAAATCAAATAGAATAAGAAGAGGAATCCAAACACTGACCTCATGGTAAGACATGGAAATCCTGACCATTGTGCCACCCACGAATTTTGAGATTAAATTTGCCAAAATAATATATGTTATATTTTTGATGTTTTAGTGCAATAGTAAAAATTTAAACACCCACTCTTCTTTTGAATTATACAAAATTTGATCACAATATCATTTGACAAATATTGTTAATTTTTCCAACAAAATTATATATGTTCAAGTTGACAAAATAATTGTTATATTTAAATTTTAGATCTTGTTTGATTTTTTTTTCAGAATACATTTTTCTCTCTTCTTTCAACCGCACATTTTTCAATAAAATAATATTACATACAAATTCAAAATTTTTTTTTATTTTTAACCATACATTCTCCATCAAATCACTATTTCAAAATGCATTTTTTGCCAAAAAAAAAGGGTATCAAACGGGTTCTTAATATTTTATTGCTGAAAATTGTCGATGATCAACGGTCGCCCGTGCTGACTCGAAATTCTGGGTCCGCCACTGAGGATGATGACCTTAGGAGAGAGACTTATTCTTCAGTTGTAATTGAATATAAATACAGCTCACTTTGAATAAACACGGTAAAAAAATGTTCTAAACTGAATTAAGTGAATTATTAGACCATAAGATTTTATTATTGAAGATGGGTATTTTTTAATTGATATATAAATTAAATAATATATAAATTCACTAATTAGTATATAAATGCCCCATTATTAAGCAGCACAACAACATCAGTGTGCTCCATGATCCTTTGAAAACTTGCAAGTGTACTGGATCGTTGTCAAATAATAAAGTAATGAATAGATATCGAACCCACAAGTACTATAAGTTTGATCGAGTTAAAATTAATTACAACTTTAATGGAATATCAAACAAATTTCGTGATTTTTTATACTAATCCCTAAATTATCAATTAAACTAATGAAAATAAGTAAATGTATTTTTCAAAAACATGAGATGCGGGGAAATTTTATGTCTCACCGAATCACACGTAGAGAAATTGATAATACACATAGAGCTAATGGTATTTCATAACTAATTGATTGAGCAGCAGATGTCGAATCCCTCTTATTATTTCAATTTTAGTGTAACAATTAAATTGACAGTTTGAAATCATTCATATTTGACAATGTTCCTAATTTAATTGAAAGTCTCACTTGATAGCGTTCAAATCTATTCCACTCATGTGACCATTCTCTCTCTCGATGAAAGATGAAAACATGATAAATGCATTAACAAGTGCTAGAACACTTATTGAAACCATATAAAACATAGAGATATATATCTCTATCCTCTATCGAACCTTACAATATTTATTATAATGTGCTTAAACCTTATTTTCTCGTCGATACTAATAAAATTACTAACTATTCAATTGGTGATCAATCAATTGAAAAGAACGATAAAAACGATAATAAACATCCACAAATCAAAATTAAATTAAAGCTAAAATAATTAATTAAAAACTAAAAATATCATAACAATGATTCATCTCATCATAACAATATATAAAATTAGTCTAACATATTAAGTGAAATAACATAACCCGAATATTTGATAAATTGAAAAGATGAAGATGGAGATGAATCTTGAGATATTGAATCTCTTCAATAGTTTCTTGATGAATCTCCACTTGTACCTTCTTTTCTTTACCTAAAAATCAAGTTTAAATCTTCATTTGATTGAATTCTTGGAAATTCCTTTCAATTCTCTCACAAAAATTATGAATTTTCCTCCTTTGATGATAATAATTGATGAATAGTGGAGTATAATATGTATATGAGAGGTCCCCCAATATGTATTCTGCTGTTAGGTATTTGTAGGAGTAGAAAATTAGTTGAAAATCATGTCAAATTGGTTTTCAAAAGAGTTCTACGCGGATTTTTGTCTCTGCATAATAATCAGTATTTTTTGTCATAACTTTCTCTCTTGATATCTGATTGAGACGATTCAAAGTGCGTTGGAAAGCTAGCTCAAAGGGATACAACTTTTTTTCGAATAGAATTTTCCAATTCGGACGTTTATTGTGCCAAAAATGAGTCTCAATATTTGGCTATAAATCTAGAATATAACTTATGTGATTGAAAATTGATTTTGATAATATTTTAATCATATTACATTCCTTTTTGAGTTCAAATTCTATCCAATTGTCTCCACCAATCTGTAAAGTATCTTCTTATGATTCGAATCAAATATTGAATATTTACAATTTGGTCTTCAAACTTTGGATTTTTCCATTTTCACTTCTTTCTTTCTATTCCTTATTCAACCATTGAGTTTTATACAATAATTTAGAATATATTTTATCAGAAAAATTGTCAAATATCGATATTTTAGACCCCAAATAAGTGTATAAATACACTTATCACTCCATAAGAGAATAAGTCGAGAACATAGAACTATAAGCCTCAACTACAACAATTGAAACCTGAGTAGAGTGATAAACAGTGAAGCCAAACCTTGATTTTTTACCATAGTCAATTGAAAGCCTTTCAATCAAGAGTGATCCAAGCCCAGATCCAATACTACTACCAACAGCATGGAACACCAAGAACCCTTGCAACCCTGTACAATTATCAACAAACTTACGTTTCATGTCAAGACACAGATCCACAATTTCTTGCCAATGGTCTAGTGACCTCTAGCAAAGATATTGGTAGCACCCTACTTGCCACTAATGAGATGTTTCGGGTGGAATAGTTGACGATAAGCTCCAATAAGAACCTCGTCAATCACAATAGGCTCTAGATCTATAAAAACGGCCCTCAGGATGTGTTTCCTTGCATTGATTTCACTAAAGAAGATGTTGAAGGCATCATCTCCACCTCCAATATTTTTGTCTCGGCATATGCCCATTGACTATATAACAAATTAAACAACAAACATTTCTTTAAATACCACTGACGGAGCTAGCACGGACAACTATGAGGCCTTGTCGAATGCTGAATTCGTCAGTGCATACAACTCTCACACACACACACAAAAAAAGATTATAAGGTTTAACCGTTGGAACAAAAATAATCACTAAATTTCAAAAAGAAAAAAAATAAAGAAAATAGTATCAATCATTCTTTTTCCCACTTTTAGTTATGTTCTTCATATGCCTTATCGAATGTTATATCTCTATTAATATGGATTCTGAATGAATCAACAATATAGAAAAAGAAGATATGGGATCACGGCTATCACTGATGACAACATCAACGTATTTTTGTGCAGGATAACTTTATTATTTCAACACTAGAGTGATGGTGATAGATCTGGATGAGGTAGATCAGTACAATGGTGGATGTAGATACAAAAGACTAGACCTAGCATGATCAATGAATTTGAATTAAGATTCAAGTTTGTGCCAATAGTGAATAACGACATGGCGTAAGGATTTAGCTAGCGATTTGGTTGCTGTTTGTTAAGGTATGGTTGGTTGCAAATGCGGAGGAAAAATTGTTGTAGATATGGTGAGATTATGGTGGTGGTGGTGGTGATTGTGTGATGATTGTTTTTTTGTGGTGGTGACATGGTGCAAATTATGGTGGAGGTGGTCTTGGTGGTGATGTGTATAACAAGGTATGGTATAAAAGGTTGTGGCGACGATGGTGCTGACATTGTAACAAGTTATGTTAAAAGTGGAGGTGGGACCGATGATTGTGTAGCAAGGCATGTTACAAACGGTGTTGATAATTAACAATTTAACAAGATATGTTACAAGTTGCTGTTGGGAATTTACTTGACATGCACAATGAAAAATAAAATAAATTCAATTCCCACCAATGATCTTTTCTGTGTTTAGAAAGAATATTGTGATAGAAATTATACATTTTGTAAATTTCTAATCTCCTTTGCTGATCTTAGAACACCAGATAATCACGATCTGCAATTCACAGCTGTCAATTGTCCAGCTTCTAATGGAAATCCACATAGGGAATAAGAATGAGAGAATTATGGTTTCTCTTTTCTTGTACTGGCAAGATAATGAATTATATTCTATTATTTTCTAAAACCCTAATAGCTTATTAATATAAGTCCAAGTGGGCTTGACCCGTCTCTTAAACTTAACTCGATCCAATATTTAATTAATTCGGGTCTATTAACAAGCAACACAATTATTTAATTTACAACAATTGTCAATTAATTAATTGGAATCTCATTCTTCTGGTTCTCCTTTTAGGTGTGACTCATTAGATTCTCAATCACGACGCCTAACGACGTGGATTATTATTTTGATCTAATCGAAATCGATAAATTAAAATATCCATTTTTAATTTATCATCAATTGACATTCGTCGTCCCAAATTGACATCTAGTAATGTGTCAGGACAATACATGTGACGGAAAAATATCACGTGGTATGACAAAACTAAATTTGTTCGTTTACCGTGAAGCTATATTCATTCCGTCAATATGATTCGATTAATTACGAAATATGTATATGTGTCAATCTCAATTATCAATCATATCTTTCATCTCACTATTAAATCAATGTAAGTCGAAAACTCATTTTTGACTTATGGGTACACATTGGCCAATGATTTCGTTAATAAAATGTAGATCATAATCTCTTACTATTTAAGAGTGACAAATCATTTATTAATCATTCACAACTTTCATATGATTCTTAACATACCTGAACGATGCCATATTAGTGACCATTGGCATAGCAACATCCAACATCACCAAAGTATGACTATTCTTATATAAGGCACTATGATGACCTCAAGGCAAATGACTAATTTCAATATCGAATGTTAGAGATTAACCACTGACATTCAGATAGTTATCTATGTGGAATCTACTCAGAGAGTCTCTAATGTTTTGTTCTATAACAAAATATTCACGTGTTCATTTAAGTGTCACCACACTTTAGCTTCTGAGATCAGCTATTTACTTCACAAGTAATAAATGCCACACATGATGGTTTATCCGTACTAACTATATCCGTATCTCGTTATTACATACGACGATTGACGATTTAAGATTCGGTCATATTTAATTTGTATCTCACAATCGTGATTAACAAATTACCAAGACTTGAATCTACAAATTTTATTATTTAATTTATTAGAACATTAATTCAATTAAATAATAGATATTACCATAAATATGCATCAATTATATATTAAAAGTCTTTATGTCTAAAGTTGATTGGACTTGGGACATAACATTTACAAACTCCCACTTGCACTAGATCCAATCACTTATGTATATAATATTATAAGAGTTTACATGACGATCATATTGTGCTGTAACAACTCTTGTCAATGAACATGCAATTTAATAACTTGTGGAAAATTATTCTTTCTTTACGTCATTTCACTGTATTATCTTTCTAGAGAGATAATACCACACTAGCACATGTTTGGATCATTAATGAGACATTAGTTCATTCGCTTGCACGATGGCTTCATTGTTATTACAATGCAGAAGCATGTGATCAATAATGTTAGAAACTACTTCAAGTTCATTGATGAACTTCCTAATCCAGACCACAACTTTTGTTGCTTTCTAAAGCAATGATGTATAAGGCTTCTACTATTGAATCAATAATTGTTTCATGTTTGGAACCTATCCAACATACCGCTTAAAAGTAAACTAGTATCTTGATTGAGATATGTTATCAATCTAGTCTGACTAGGAATTATCATCAGTGTATCCATGAATCTTAGATCATTTTTTCATATAAAATTTTCTAAAGATTTTATTTATATAGATTCTAGATTTATCTCTATAGATCAACATACTTTTCCAATAACTTTCATGGAAAAATTATCCGACATCCCTAATTTCAGCGATTGAAACATAGAGACGTCATTTTCTGTTAATATGTGTCTTATACATAAAATATTAGGAATGCGACAATGTTCCAACTATCTTCTTGCAAACACTCAATTCGTCTTCATTTTTTATAAAATCAAACATTTTGTTATCTCATCAAAGCGTAAATTCTAGTTCCTAGAGGCTTACTTTAATTCATAAATGGATACATCAAGTTTGCATACTTTATTGGCTTCTTTGGATTTAAAACATTCGAGTTGTGTCATATACACTTCTTCTTGCAAGTTCTCGTTAAGGAAAATAGTTTTGACATCCATTTGCCATATTTCATAATCGTGATATACAGCTATTGCAAGCAAAATTCGAATAGACTTCATCATGGTTCTAGGCAAAAAAGTTTCATCAAAGTCAAAATGTTGTCTTTGTTTAAAACCTTTTGCTACTAGCCTTGCTGTGTATGTATGGATATTTTCATCCACACTGACCTTTTGCTTGTAAACCCATTTACAACCTATGAGTTTTATCCTCTTAGGAGGGTCAACCAAGGTCCAAACCTTATTTTCATATTTTGAGTTCATTTCGGATTCCAAGCCTCATTCCATCTCTTTGAATCAACACTTGACTTTGCTTCTGCATTACTAGTAAGTTCATCATCCTCGATTAATAATATTTGATTAGTAATTATGCACTTATACTTTCTAGGAAGTCGAATTGTCCTGCTTGATTTACGATAAGCTGGAGTGTCCTTAGGAATCTCTATATTATGATCAAGAGTTTGTCTCTCAGTAGGTGTGAGATTAGACTTGGGTTCATCTAATTAGTTAACATTATCTGTGGATTCATGAACTTCTTCAAGGTCTAATTTACTTCCACTACCATCTCCTAGAATGAACATTTTCTCTAAGAATAGACATGTCTCGAGATTAACACATTCTTCTCAGTGAGATTATAAAATTGATATCAAATTGTCTCTTTTGGATATCCCACAAATATACATTTATCGGAACAGCGCATTTCACATAAGCATCACAACCCCCAACTTTCGTATGAGATAAGTTGGGCCTTCCACCTTTCCATAAACTCATACAGAGTCTTGTGAACCGATTTAGACGGGACACGATTTAGTGTGTGACACGTTGCAATCAGTACATGACTTCAAAATGATTTTGGAATGTTTGCACGATTTGTTCTTAATTGTACTGTATTTAATAGTGTACGATTCTTCATTTCAAATACACCATTATGATGCAGTGTATATGGAAGAATCCACTGCTAGAGAATCTCATTCTCTTTTAGATAATCTAAAATTATCCCTTTTAGATATTCTCTACATAAATCAGGTCCTAGTGTGAGAGTACATTTACATCTATTTCTTTTGAACATTTTAAGAGTTTTCATGATTGAATTTCATCAAATATACATGATAAGTTCTTAAATGGTCATCAATAAATGTGATGAGATAAGAGAAACTTTATCTAGCATTAATTGATATGGTCCACATACATCAATATCTATTAGACCCAGTAATTGTGCAAAATTTTCACATTTTCAAGTAAAAGTGGATGTGGTCATTATGCCTAACATGCATGTTTCGCATTTGTCAAAATCATTTGACCCAAATATACATCTCCATGAAATTTTAGAAATACATTCTCATTTATGTGACCAAATATGCAATGCCTATAGGTGTTATTCATATTATCATTTTTATGCATTTCAATTTCTATACTCATTATAAAATACTCAATATTTAGAATATAAATGTCATTTTGTAATTTACTGTAACCATTAAGATCTTATCAAGATAAAATGAACAACAATTGTCCTTAATATTAAAATAATTCATATCCAAACAAAAAATTCATATAATGTTATTGGTAATGGTAAGAACGAAATATTATTTATCTAATTCTAATACTAAGACTAAAGGCAATGACAATGGCAATAAGTATGCTCCTACAGGCAATGTCGCAACATTTGCTCATTTTCAACGTGCATGTCAATTTCTCCATTTTTCAGTGGTCCACTTCTATTTAACTTCTACATATTTATAAATATGAGATCATCTAACACCCAAGAAACTAATGAAATAGATATAAGTATTGCAGTTTCTTTTCCAATTACCCATCATTCTAAAATGATAATAAGGGTCATTAGATTTGGTTCTCTTTGATTGTCTTATCCATCTTAGTTTCTTTCCTAAAACATCATTTAGACTTCTCTAGATGAATCTTTGCCTAGGATTTGCCCACTACAAACTTAGATTTTGGGTTTAACAGTTTTAAGCATGTTTAATAACTCAATGAGTGTGCATTTGAGCTTATTCATGTAAAATTCACAATTATCTATGATTGAACTTAATTGAGACAACTTCTAAATGTAGTCAACATCTTCAATACACGAGCACTATCTAAAAATTCTTCTACCATTATGCACTTGTATAGTTGTTAGGAAATCTCATATCTTTCCACACGTGATTGTTTATCATAACTCAGGTGACATATTCGCAAACATCACACATGTTGCAGTACTATCGTCATCACTGTGTTATTATAGTAGCTTCATCTTCCTTAATCGAGTCATCTGCATGTGTCTATGGAAAGGGTTACTCAATGATATAACCAATTTTATCATGCTTGAAAACAAATTGCGGTGCCAATTAAGAAAATTTCGTTTGGTTGTTGGCATCCAATATACATCTCAAATACATATCGTTACTCACGATTCAATAAATGTAAATGATGAAAGTAAAAGAATAATTTATAGAATGTATCAATTAATTTAACAAGGTTTTTTATTAAATTAATTATTCTCTTACTGTTTAACTCAAATTTATGACCCCCTCACATAAATTTATCGAATCCATACTTGACTCCTAGTGGATTGTGGTCTCATTTGTTATATTAAAACTTTGAGTGTATTCAACAAGCCTTAATAAAATATTTGGGTAGATACTATTATCAATTGTATCTCCATACAACTCCCAGATCATTAAGCTGACAACTCTTTGTCTTCACACATCTTATGTGTTAGCTTAACATGCCTCTAAAATTTATCTCCTTGCGTGTACTCAACAAAAGATATTATATTAAAACATTGAGTGTACTCAACAAGCTTTAATTAAACGTTTGGGTAGATACTATTATCAATTGCATCTCCATACAACTCCCAGATCATTAAGCGGGCAACTCTTTGTCTTCACACTTCTTATGTATTAATTTAACATGCCACTAAAATTTATCTCTTTGAATGTATTCAATAAGAGCTAAATTTTAGTTAAATCAAACCCATCGTTCGAAAATATCTTATATTTCATAGTATTAAATATATCCCTAATAGATAAGTCTAAGTGTACTCAACAAGTTGAGATTGATTGAAGATCTGATTTTTCACTATAACGATGGAATACGAATATAAATATGATTTAGTATTTTAACGAAGGAATTTTGTATGCAAATGTCTCATCGTAATAATTATATATATACACACATTTTATTATAAATTTAGCATGGAAATAAATATATATATAATTGTGTGGACAATAATGGACTTTACTAGCTATTCCCAAACCATAAGGGAGATTAGTTGGTGAGTTTTTATGGGACATAACATTAAATTATATAATGCCCAATGTCTATGGTCACCTCTTCTTGTTTCTTCAATTAATCTAGTTGCAACATATACCATATACTAATTGGCACACATGCCTCAATAATTGGACACGTATGCTCATAAAGATACAACGAACTTACAGGTTCAAAATAAATAAGAGCTCGTCGGCCCATAAAACAACAAAAATAAAAATAACCATTCAATACATTCATATGGTCGAATCCATAATCATCCACTAATAAAACATTCATCATATAAATGATTTCCTATATAATATTTAATATTATATGCAAACACGTTACAAGTTTTTAACAATTAAGGTCGTCAAAAGTAATTTAAACAAATGGATAGGAACAATTAAATTTAATTAGCGAGTTTATTTAATTAAAATCAAATTTTAATTAAATATCAAATTAGAGTCCAACTCTAATTCCAAAATTATAGGGTCGATTGAATACCAAATTAGAGTCGCTCCAGTTCCAAGAAATTTTTTAGGACGAAACAATTTAATTAAAATATAATTCTAATTCAATTCAACATTAGAGTCTAATTTCGAGAATATATGAGTGTGAATACTTTAATGAAATACTAAATTAGAGTCCAACTCTAATTGCAATTGAATAAACATTTTAATTTTGAATGAAACTCTTAAATAAAATAAAATTCAATTTCGCGTATGGTGGCGCACGCCTCCACCACTCTGGTGGCTCACCCTTTTCTTCCATATCCAAATTTTCGACCAAAAAAAATATTTCTTTTCAAAAACAGATTTTAGAACATGAAAATATTTTTCTTTAAACGCTAACAATCAACTTTTGATTGTTATATAATGCGAAAAAATTTCTAACAAACACAAACTAGGCTCTGAAACCACTGTTGAAAATTTACTTAACATACACAGCGAAAAATAAAATAAATTTCAATTCCCACCAAGGATTTTATTTGTGTTTAGAAAGAAACTGTGATAGAAATTATACTTTTTGTAGATTCTACAAACTCTTTTGCTTATCTTGGAACACGAACAATCACGATCTGCAATCACAGCTGTCTAATTGCCCAGCCTCCAATGAAAATCCACACAGAGTACAAAAATGAGAGAATTAAACATATATTATTCTGTTAGGAAGATAATGAATTATATTATGTTCTTTTATGAAACCCAAATGGCTTATTAATATAAGTTAAAACGGTTTGGCCCGTCTCTTAAACTTAACTCGTTTCAATATTTAATTAATCTAATTAATTATATTCAGTCAATGATTTAATTAATCTAATTAATCAATTCAGGCATATTAACAAGCAACCCAATTAATTAATTGTACAACACTTGTTAATTAATTAATTGAAATCTTATTTTTCTGGCTCTCATTTTGTGTGTAACCCATCAGGTTCCCGATCACATGTCTAACGACGTGAATTATTATTTTGATATAATCAAAATCGATAAATTAAAATATACCATTTCAATTTATCATCAATTTACATTCGTCGTCCCAAATTGACATTTAGCAATGTGTCAGGCTGTATATGTGATGAAAAATATCACGTGGTATAACAAAGTCAAACTTTTTCATTTATCGCGAAACTATAATCATTTCGTCAATATAATGTGATCAATTACGAGATATGGATATGTGTTAATCTCACTATTAAATCAATGTATGTCGAAAACTCATTTTCGACTTATGAGTACATTTTGACCAATGATTTCATTATTAACTTGAATGAAACGTAGATTGTAATTTATTACTATTTAAGAATGATGAATCCTCTATTGATCATTCACAACATTCATATGATTTTTGACATACCCAAACGATGACGTATTAAAAATCCTTGACAGAGCAACATCCAACATCACCAAAATATGTATGTCCTCATATAAGGTATTATGATGACCTCAAGTCAAATGACCAATTCCACTACCGAACGTTAGAGATTAATCACTGACACTCAGATGGTTATTCATGTGGAATCTCCACAGCGGGTCTCCAATGTTTTGTTCTATAACAAAATATACATGTATTCATTTAAGTGTCACCACACTTTAATTGTGAGACCAGCTACTTATTTCACAAGTAAGAAATGCTACATGTGATGGTATATCCGTAATGACGAAATCTGTAACTCGTTATTACATACAACCATATACAATTTAAGATTTAGTCATATTTAATTTGTATCTCGCAATCACAACTACTTGTTATTAACAAATTATCAAGATTTGAATCTACGAATTCTATTATTTAATATTAGAACATTATTCAATTAAATAATAGATCTTCTCATTAATATACATCAAATATATATTACGAATTCTATTATTTAATTTATTATAATATTAATTCAATTAAATAATAGATCTTACTATAAATATGTATCAATTATATATTAAAAGTCTTTATGTCTAAAGTTGATTGGACTTAGAGTGAGCATGACAAGTTGGGACTAAAGCGATTACAAATTGCAAATTATCAAGATATGTAACATAATTTGTTGCAATTAGTGGGGACTGCAACGATCGTGGTGGAGGAAACAAGTTGTATAACAACATAACACAATGTGTTATAAGATCTGTGTAAAAAATTAAATTAAAAATAATTAAATACAATATTTTGAGAATTAAATTTTTTTAGCGTATACTAGGAATTAGTAACGGTTTTTAGTGAATTTATCAAATTGACAACCATTAAAATGAGTTTTGGTATAGTGGTTTTTTGAAGAACGTGCGGTTGAAAAGTAGAAAAAAATTTGAGTGTAAGTGCAAAATATTTTACGTGGGAATATGTGTTTGAAAATGAGTATGAAAAAAATAATTTTGAAATAATGATTGTCAAACGAGGGCTTATAGTCTTGTATGAACAATTTTGGTCCATTTCGGTCCAATCGTTTTATGAAAGGCTCAAGTTATTTTTAAGGTCTGTTACCAGTATCTAATTGATGGGCTTCCAAAGCGCCCATAGACTTTATTTGCCAGCCAAGCCAAACCCAACCCGAGAAGAAATGAGAAAATAATCCGATTTGGAAATTTGACCATTCCAACATTAAGAACGGGGATATTAAAAGATAGTAATTAAAACACAATTAAACGGATTTGCCAATTAAAAAACAGTAGTTAAAAATGATTATATTTTATTTTGTTTCAAGTAAAATCCATTTACGTCTAAGATTCACTTTTTACACCCCTGTTTAGCTCATAAATGGAGGGTTTGAAATCAATTACTACCTTCTTTTAAAAAGAATTAATATGAAAGAGGAGACATTCAACCGTAATAACAAGTGGAAGAAAATGAGAAGTTGCAAAAGCCAAAATCATAGTTGTCAGACTCGACCCGAACAATGCAGCGGGTCAATGGATTAGTGGTTCAACCGGCATGTCGTTGTATAAAAACGTACAAAAGAAATATAAAGTATAAATACTTTTTGGGGGCAAAATTAAAATTTTTAATTTATTTTTCACTAATTATTTATGTTAATAAAATAAAGTAAAATGTTTGACCAAATTTTTTTTAAAAGAATATATTTATAAAACCTATAAATAGTTCGTTAAATAATAGATATAAGTTATTGCACATGGGTAATACTAAAACACTTTGTGTTCAAGTGGTGAGGAACTCATTATTTTTTCTTAGAGGTCCAAAGTTCAATTCCTTTGAACCCAAAAATTTTGTAAGAGGATTTCAAAATCCAATCAAACCAGTCAATCAAGCTAGGTAAATCGTCGGTAACTCGGTTAAAACTCGATTTTGACCGAGTCAAGTACATTGCTATCAAATTATTCTGCCCAACCCAGTCAAGGGTCCGGGCTGCCGATTTTCCAGTCCGATCGGTCGAGCCGGGCCGGGTTTTATAACTATGGCAAAAATCTTGATATTACTACTCTTACATGATTCCTTCCTAAAAGATTATCAAGCCCAAGATATTGTTGGAAAAAGTCGAAGAAGAGTAGAAGGAGATAGAAACATGAAAAAAAAAAGAAGTAAAGAATGAGGTCCGACCACGTATATAATACGCTGTCCTAAAAACAATATTTTCCTCCTCTCATATGCTTTAGGATTTTCAACAAATAGTTTAGAGAATAATACAAGTCTTTAAGGATGAAACACTAAACCAAAAATGATTCTTTCAAAAGAATTGAAAGGAAAACTTGAAGGAATTTAAATTTGTATTTCATTAATTGGAACAGCTCTGGAAGAATTTAAAGAAAAACTTGACGGAATTTAAATTTGTATTTGATGAATTGAAGCAGCTCAAATTATGTTTTTCTTGTGTTTAGAGATGGAAATCTATCACCTATTTATAGATTTTCATCCATACACCATGAATCGGTGCCAAATTATCATGAAAAGATAAGGGGTTGTTCTCTTTGTGTTTCAATTTTGTGTTTTGAGTTTTGAATTCATTTTGGGTTTTGTGTTTTGAATGTCCATTTTGAGATTGTTGAAAATGTGTTCTTTTTGACATTTTGAAAAATTGTTTTGAAAACACCAAAAACAAGTTTTGAAAATTTTGACTTGATTATAACTGAAAACACTAAAAATGACAAATTTGTCGTTTTGTTTCCAAAACGCGTTTTGAAAATTTTGACTTGATTATAACTGAAAACGCCCAAAACGGCAAATTTGTCGTTTTGGGTTTTCTTTGTAAATTTTTAACTTGTTTTCAAAAACGCGTTTTTAAAAATGGGAAAGAGAATGTGTTTTCACTGTTTTGAAAAATCGAAAACAGAAAACGACTTGAAAATAATAAAGTGAACATGTTCTAAGATTTTCAAGAAAAGTCACCAAAAACTAAAACAAAAATTCAGCCTAATGGCTAGCAAATTGAACTATGCGTGCCATGGTTATGGACCATGCGCACACATAATTTGACTAATTTGACTTCTGTTTACCAAATATGGAGCCATGTGTACGCGCCCGTGAGTATGCATGTGAAAAACCCTTTCATTCCCATTAATCAATTTTGAAGCTCGACATAGAGGCCCAATTCCAATTCTTCTCAATTCTCATATAATTCATAGACAAACACAACAATTCACGACTTGTTCAAAATTATATGGTTTACCAATTTAAGCTAACAACACTTATGTATAAGGTTTAGATATCTTTTGATTTGAATACAACCATAGTGTAATTCTTACAAAGTATTATCGAAATTTTAGGTAGCATGGTAGTTTTAAACTAATTATTTCTTGTGATAACACAGGTGAAACACACACACAAGTGTTATGTTTTTCACAAGTTTCTCAAACTCGATTAGCCCTGTTATGACCTTGTGCTTATCCTATTCATTAATTTTTTTTAAAAAGAAACTCGAATTCTCTATTTAGGCAGTTCCATCTCAAAGTTCATATAGGTGAAGTTCTTATTGTATCTTTGTTACTTTTAAAAATATTTATACTTAGTATTGAACTTCACTAAGAGTTTTATAAACTCAACCTTCCAACCATAACACATAGCACTATTTATCAAGGATAGGGTTTTATGTATATATTGCTAAAATAATCCACTTATCAAATGCCATGTTTTATCATTTGAACTTAAATATACTTATTTAGTATAGTTAGATAGGGTTGCCATCATTGATGAATATTTAATTAATGAGTTTCAACCCCATTATTCTCAATGTTTGCCTTACTAATTCTCTTGTAAAAGGTTTAGTCAATGAATCAACTAAGTTTTCACTAAATTTTACATATGTGAGAAATTACTTTGGGTTTAATTAATTTTCTTACATACTTATATTTTAGACTCGTATGTTTAGACTTTTTGTTATATATTTCTCTATATGATCATGCTAAGGTGGCTTGACTATCATACAATATAGGTATTGAAGAAATATCATTTGCTCCCAAAGGAATTTCATAAAGAAGACCTCTTAGCCACTCAAGATCTTTCCCTATTTCGATCAATGTTACAAACTCGGACTTCATTGTTGAGTGTGCAATGCATGATCGTTTCTTAGACTTCCAAGGAAATGCACATCTTTTAAGAGTAAACACCCAACCTAAAGTAAATTTATTTTCTCCCACACTAGATATCCAACTAGCATCTGTATATCCTTCTAAAATTGCCGGGAACTTTGAATAGTCCATAAGTTTTTTTAAGTGACTAAGAACCCTTCTAATGACCTTCCAATATTCCAAACTTGAATTGCTGGCAAACCTACTTAGTTTACTAACAACAAATGCAATGTCCGGTCCTATACATTGCACCACGTAAATAAGACTTCTAATTGTACTTGTACACTCAATTTGTGCTATTGTTCTTCCATCGTCTTTATTATTTTAGTACTTGGATCCAATGGGACATTTGCCTTTTTTAATTTTCAAATGGTTGAAAGTGTTTATCACATGCTAAACATAATGTGATTTTCTTAATGAATAACCCACACTATCATTTTTAAGTTTGATATTTAGGATAATATCTACTTGTTCAAGATCCTTCATTTTCAACAAAAAAGATAGAAATCTCTTTATTTTTTTAATTCCTTCCATGTTATTACTAATAATTAATATATCATCAACATCGAGATATATAAATATAATATTATCGCATATTTTAGTAAATAAGAATTTATCAACCAAGTTATGGACAAAACTGATGAGTGTATTTTCTACACTTATTCAGGGCCATTAAATGAGACCAATTGTTGTTAATTTTGATAACTTTTGACTTAATTTTGTATTAATTTTGTGCATTGGAAAACTCTATGCAAAATCGGTGAATTGGAAGAAAAGAGCGAAAAATGAGCATAAACGGAGGAATCCAAAGTTCGAGGACCAAAGTGAAAATATTCAATAGTTGATTTAGAAAATAAAACGATGAATGAAGATCATATATGATCAATTAGATGCAATCATGTAGATAATCTAAAATTTAAAATATTCAAATTATTCAAATTCGTACTAATAATAGGCTCGGGTCATAATTAGAATAGAGTTTGTTTATCTTAAAAAAGAAGGTTAAATATATTAGCTTTATAGATTGTCAAAAATGTATGAATAAGGCTAGATTACAAATTAAGAATTGAAATAGATAAATAAAGGCGAACTCTAAATTCAATACAATCATCCATAATTTGATAAAAACCAAACTTTTAACATAATTTCTGGAATAATTTAGAATAAATAAAATCAAGACAATTATGTGTTAATGAAGCACACATTCGAACGAAACTATATAAAGTAAATTCAAATTTTTTACATTCCTCAAATAAAAACTGCTGAGATTGGGTAACTCGTATGTTATTCTTAAATGTGAGCCCAAGTAGTGCTCATTCTTCATATCTAATGTATACTGGCAAAATGAACATCACTATCTAGTATTTTCAGGGACGTTTCGAGTTTAAGCCATTCTAGTAATGGAGATATATAACAACAAATAAGCTCAGTTTTACAAATGAAATGTGATTAAACTTTCACTGCAAAGAGTTAAATGAACTTTATTTACAAAATACAATTGTGCTGACATAAAATGCAAAAAGAAACGTAAATTACCTTCAGTTCATTATAAGCATTGGAGAAACCGTCTCCTGGGTCCCACAAAGGCTTCTTGCCAGGTATCTATCAAGATTAAGATTTTCTCCCTCACATTTACATTTACATCAGGCTGCAGAGTCATGCATCCTTTGAATCAAAACCTGTCAACATACAAAATTCGAAATAAGAAATCCATCAATTAATTACCCTACCAAAACATTATACATTCAAAGGCAAGAGTGGAGGAGAGAGATTTACATGCAACATGGCATTTGATTTTGTATTTTTGAGAGGTAAAGACACAGAAACCTTAGTTGCCTTAGCATAAGTTGTGAAATCAACAGAAGCTTCTCTAACAACCCCAACTTTAGATGAATCCTACAAGTAATTAACACAAAACGATCGCTTGGCAGCAAAACAAAGAATAAAAGGTAACAGGCATAGATCATTTTATACTGATGTTTAAAGAATGGATCTGAAATTGCACAATGGGAGGAATAGAATTTGAATAGTTCCTCTCTATAAGTTGTTCCATCTTCTTCAACGGTCCAACCAGCTTTATTACATAGAGCTTTAAGAACATATAGAACATTCAAGATCAATGTATCCTTTTCCAGGACCCATTTTGCACTAGAACACCATCTTTATCACCAACCACTTAAGTATGACCAGAACATGTCATTATGACTGAGATTCTCCAAATCGCGGGATTATTCATTTAAATTATTGATGAGCAATTGTCAACCAATTGAAAGGGCTGCAGCCGGATCAGACTGCATTCCAATGGTATACTTGCATTTTTTAATTGTTGCAGTAGCACTTTCTCCTACAGTGCCTCTATAGGTAGATAAAACCATTTCTCAGAAAATGGCTAAATTATTTAAACAAAAATGTGATTGTTTAAACTTGCATCTAAAAGAAAGCAGCTGATAGAAGAGAGAGAGAGCAGGAAACTAAATTTTTGAGAGGGCATAAGGAGTTGGAGAAGAAGAACAGAGATATTTCAGATTTTAGAGCTCAAGTACTGAAAAAAATTTCGCACCTCCAAAGGCAGATAGATTGATCGTTTTGCTTTTGCCAACAGCAAGACATGACATGATGGCTGATTGTTTAAGTTCTATGCCCCGGTGTTTGGTAAATATCTTTTACGTAGCAATTTCTAAAGTCTCCTCTATGTTATCTCATAACTGTATTTTATACACTTATTCGGAGTCTAAAATAGGAATATTTGATAGTTCTTTTAACAAAATATATCTCAAATTGTTGTATTTTATGTCATATACGTAAAACTCATTGGTTGGACGAAGAATTGAAAGAAAGAAACAAAAAATGGTGAAAATGGAAAAATTAAAAGTTTTAGGACCAAATTGCAAATTCAATAGTTGACTCGGACCACAAGATGATACTTTGAAGATTGCTAGGAAACAATTGGATGTAATTAGAATTCAAAAGGGAATGGAATATGATCAAAATCAATTTCCACTCGCACAAGTTATATTCCAGATTTTTAACTGAATATTTATACCCATATTTGGCATAGTAAACGTCAAATAAGAAAAATTCTATTTCTAGAGAATTGTAGCCCTTTGAGCTATCTTTACAACACAATTTAAATTACCTCAATCGGATATCGAAAACAAAAGTGATGAGAAAATTACTGAATACTGTGCAGATACAAAAAAAAAAGTCTGCGCGCAAAGACAACTTTTCTTATTCGATTAAAACTCTTTTGGAAACCAATTTGGACGTGATTTTTAACCAATTTTCGACTCCTACAAATACATAACGGCAGAATATATATGGAGAGCTTTTGATATTCATATAATAGGCCAATATTCATCATAAAAAATAGAGGAAATCAATAGTTTCGTGAGAAATTAATTACAAGCGGGACTGAAAGAATTCTTTCAAGTGAAGATCCAACTTGATTTTTGGGTAAAAAAGAGAAGGTGGAACTGGAGATTCGTCAATAAACCATTGAAGAAATTCAAGATTTCAAGATTCATCTTCATCTTCTCAATTTATCAAGAATCCGGGTTATGTCTTTTTACTTAAATATGATTTTTTTTGTAATTTCAACATATTAGGCTAAACTAAACATTGCTAGGATGTGAGTAACCCTTGTTATGGCGTTTTTTTATTTGAATAAATAGAATGATATTAATTTGATAAAGTACCTGGATGTTTATTATTGTTTTCACCGTTTGGCCAATAGTTGAATTATTTGTGAATTTTATTGTTATCAAGAGAGACAATAGGATTTAAGCACATAAGATAAACATTGTGAGGTTCGATAGGGAATAGAGATATACCTCTATGCTTTACATGGTTGATAAAGATGTTCTAATTTGTTAATGCATTCATTTATCATGTTCGTATTTTCCATCGAGAGATAGGAAGGACGCATGAGGGGAATATATTTAATTGCTATNCGTATTTTCCATCGAGAGATAGGAAGGTCGCATGAGGGGAATAAATTTAATAGCTATCGAGAGAAGCATTTAATTAAAATAGGAACATTGTCCAACAAGCATGATTTCAAATATCATTCTATGTTATTGAATTGAAAACAGATTAACAAGCGGGGATTCTACATCTTAGCAATACATCTCACGAATTTGATAAGTCTTTACTTAGTTTTTGAATTAGTTGCTAAATTAGTTATTAATTAGTTAAAATTAAATCTTGTTATTCGATTAAGGGTATTAGTAGCGTTAACTTGATCAATATATAGTTCTCATGAGTTCGGCACTCTACACACTACTATATTATTTGATTATGATCTCGTTCACTTACGGGTTTTCAAACGGACAAATTTTTGGCGCCGTTGTCGGGGACTATTTTTTTGATACGTTTAGTTGTTTTTAACTTTTATCTGAATTTTACTGTTTTTTCAGTTTAGTTTTATAAATAATAATAAAATAAAATAAAAAATTAGTGTGTTTCCTACTTACTTTTTCGAGAACGCGTATGCGAAGTTCGAGAACCGGTGATCTTGCTCAATTTGACGTGGAAATCGAATGAACATTCAACCTTCGAAAAAGAAAAAAGTTGGAAACACACCAAAAATAGAAAAAGAAAGATATGGCAGAGGGATATCCGAATCAAATAGTTATAAGGGCTAATCTGGAAGCAACACAACCGAATGTGGGTGCAGCTAATGAAAATGCAAGGCTAATGGGAGAGTATATGCTTCCATTGGTCATGGAAAGCCAATCAAGAATAGTATATCCGGCGTTTGGTCAGGCAAACTTTCACCTACAGATTGATGTGATCAACATGTTCCAAAACACGCTACAATTATTTGGCAGAGCTTCGAAGAATCCCAACGCTCATGTATCAAGATTTCTGGACAACTATCGAGTATCTAGGGGTGTCCAGTGAAGCAATCAGGCTAAGACTTTTTCCATACACGTTGAGAGACTCGGCCAGAGAGTGGTTAGACACTTGTCCATATCAGAGCATCACTACATGGAACCAATTGAGCCAAAAATTTCTTAGCAAATATTTTCCACCTAAAAGGATTGCTAAGCTGAGGGACGAGATTACCACATTCCAACAACTGGACTCGGAATGCTATTCGGATGCTTGAGAACGATACAAAGGTTTACTCCACCAATGCCCACAACAAGGATTGCAGAAATGGCTTCAGGTGCAGTACTTCTACATTGGTTTGAATCTAATAAGTAGGGCTAACGTAGACTCCGCATGCAATGATTCTATCACAAAAAGAACAGCGGATCAAGTCTACCAAATCATGGAGGATCTGGCATTTACGAGTGCACTTTGGCCTACTGAAAGGTGGAAAAGAGCTATTGGGGGTATTCGAAGTTGATTCTTTGACAGCAATTTCAGCATAGTTGGCATTTTTGGCACATAAGGTGGATCAGATGAACATAGCCCAGACAATAGGACTGAAATGCAAACATTGTGGAGGGAACCATGGAGTGTTGATTGTAATGTAGGATCTCCTTTTCTTCAGACAATGGAGGATGTGAACTACGCTCAAAATTTTCAAAGGTATCAACACAATCCAAATCCTAACACCTATTACCCAGGCTGGAGACCCAGGTTTTCAATGGAGCAATAACCATCCAGGGTGCTCAGACCGTACCACAGCAAACAGCATCGCCAGGTTTTCAGCAGAATGAGAAAAAATCTTCATTAGAAGATCTCTTGACGAATTTGGTGGAAATATCTACTCAACATATACAACGTACGGATAAGAGCTTGCAAGTTTAGGGAGCTGCCATAAAAAATTTGGAAAATCAGATGGGACAGATAGAGAAAGTACTTTCAAATAGGCTACCGGGAGCATTGCCTACTGACAATGAAATGAATCCAAAGAAGCACTGCAAGGCTATCACTACTCGTAATAGGGTACATTTACCTGAGATAAATGTGAAGAGACCAATTGCTATAGAAGAGAAGGTATCTACTCCGGTTGAGGAGAACTTGAAGGAATCTGAGTAGTACAAAGACTAAGAGAAAGCATCAAATGATCCAAAGGTTAAAGTAACCGCTCCCGCCAAAGAAATCGTTCAATCACTCCCATTTCCACATAGGCGATAGAAGCATAAGCTGGACAAGTAGTTTTCGAAATTTCTTCAGATATTCAAAAAACTGCATATCAATATACCATTTGTGGATGCACTTGCACAAATGCCCAACTAGGCAAAATTCATGAAAGAGATACTTACAAACAAGAAGAAGCTGGAGGAGTTGGGGACGGTTATGTTGAATGAATAATGCAGTGTCATCTTACAAAACAAGCTGCAACATAAACTAAAGGACCCATGTAATTTTACTATCCCTTGTACCATTGGTGAAATGACATTTGATAAGGTTCCTTGTGAATTAGGCGATAGCATTAACCTTATGTCTTACTTTATTTTTCGAAAACTAAACTTAGGAGAGGCAAGGGCAACATCGATCTCTTTGTAACTAGCATACTAGTCCGTAAAATTTCCTAGAGGAATTATTGAAGATATTCTGGTGAGGTAGATAAATTTATCTACCCCGCAAATTTTGTCATTCTGGACATGGTTGAGGAAGACAAGGACATGCCATTGATATTGGGAAGACCATTCTTTGCAACATGTTGGGCCTTAATAGATGTTCAGAAGGGACAATTGATGCTGTGATTGAATGATGAGCAAGTGACATTCAATGTCTTCAGCGCAATCAAGTACCCTATTGAATCAGATAGTTGTCTGCGCATTGATATGGTAGATTTGGCTGAAGATGAGACTTTCATTCTTGAGCACCATCAAGACCACTTGGAGAATCTTCTTGTACACTCACAAGATAAAAAAAATCAACAATTGAAGAGATAAATCAAATCGCCTACATTGTAGAGTCTACGCCGACCATCAGAAGAAGATAGTTTGAGGAACTTGGTGAAGGACCTAGTAAACCACTGCCTTCTATTCAGAAAGCATCAAATCTTGAGCTCAAGTAACTGCCATCACATCTGAAATATGCTTACTTGGGAGAGTCATCTACACTTCCTGTGATTATTGCAAATGAGATTACCGATGTGCAAGAGCAGAGACTACTAAGAGTTTTGCGGGAACATAAAATAACTATTAGGTAGTCTATAGTAGACATCAGAGGGATTAGTCCATCAATATGCATGTACAAAATCTTGATGGAAGAAGAGTATAAACCAACAGTAGAAAATCAGCACAGATTGAATCCCACCATGAAGGACATCGTGCAAATAGAGGTATTAAAGCTCCTTGATATAGGCATCATATATCTAATCTTTGATAGCAAGTGGGTTAGTCCGATTCATGTTGTGCCAAATAAATGAGGGATTACAGTGGTAAGAATGAGAATAATGAGCTGATACCGACAAGGTCAGTCGCGGAATGGAGATTGTGCATAGACTACAAGAAAATGAATAATGTAACTCGAAACGATCACTTTCCATTACCCTTCATTGATCAGATGTTGGAAAGACTTGCGGGGTATTCATATTACTGCTTCTTAGATGGGTACTC
>CAIGRP010027384.1:0-17846 GCA_903798385.1 Fraxinus cuspidata | reverse complement strand
TGTTGTGTCCTGATCCAGTGCAGAATCAGAATATAGAGTTATGGCATAGTCTGTGTATGGGATAATGTGGGTATATCAGCTCTCAACTGAAATCGATCTTAAGGCTTCAATACCAGCAAAATTGTGATGTGACAATCAAGATGCACTTCATATTGCTTCTAATCCTGTGTTTCATGAACGAACTAAGTATATTGAGATTGACTGTCATTTTGTTCATGAAAAGATGCAACGGAACTTAATCTCTACCAGATATATGAAAACTGGAGAACAACTAGGAGATATTTTCACAAAAGCTCTAAATAGAATTCGGGTTGATTATATTTGTAACAAGCTGGGCATGAGTAATATCTATGCTCCAGCATGAGGGGGAGTGTTAGAAAGTGTAAATAAATTATAAGCTCAATCATAGGGTTTCCTAATATAGTCTCCTCAATATGTATATATATAGATATATCGTCCTATGAATAAAATTATCAAGAAATTATTCTCTTCTTCTTTCATTCCAATTGAGTTATTAAAATAAAAACTCCGAAAGTTTCATGGTATTAGAGAACGATTATTCATGCATCTTTCCTGCAGTTCGATTTTCTTGAATCTATCCTTTTGTTATGTCCAAATACAGTCCATCCTTTGAAATGGCTACTGAAAAGTACAACTTCGAATAGCTATGGAAACATGGACAACTCTCATCTTCCCATTACAAGGCACAAACTGAACTGTGGTCCCAATCCGTTATGACGTATGTTTGTAGAAAGGAAAAGGATGAATATCTCACTAGTACTTCCGAATCTCCAGCAATCAATGATCCAAACTTCAGAAGATGGAAGGGAAAAAATAATATTCCTGGCAAATGAATTCAATGGACAATGATGTTGGACAAAATTTCCTTCTGTATAACAGCAATGGAAATTTGAAATGCTTGAAAAGAAACATATTCAGACCTTGAGAATATGGAAAATTCATTTGAAATCGAAGGTCAATCACAACTTGCATCAAGGAGATTAGCTAGTCACCCAATACTTCAATATTCTCACTCATTACTGGTAGCAATTCGACATGTATGAATTGAATGAGTGGGAGTCTCCAGGAGAAGCCGCAATATACAAGAAAATTGTGGAGAAAAAAAGAATCTATAAATTTCTTCTAGAAAGGAAACCTAGATGAGGTTCGTGGAAGAGTTCTAGCAACAAAGCCTCTTCCTAGTATCCGTGAAGCCTTCTCTAAAGTCCGTCAAGAGGAAAGAAAGAAACTTACGCTTGGATCTTCTCCACATCAATCCGATATTGAAGGATCAGCCTTAAAAGCACATGGATATACTCTAAACTATCTCACAACCGTCAAAAGAAGGGAAGACCATGGTATGAGCATTGCAAAAAACCTGGCCATAACTAAGAAACTGATGGGACATTCACGAAAAGCCAGCTAATTGGAAATAATCTCATACCAAATGGAAAGGAAGAGCTAATCAAGCCTCTGTTGAAGATGCTCTTGTTTCAGAACCACAACTATTCAGTAAAGAACAAATCAATTTTATGAAGAAATTTTTCTATCAACCACGTTAAGGAACAGCGACATCTAATACAAACTTTGGGGTAGATTCTTTAGCACAAAAAGGTAATTCTTTGAGTACTTTAAATGTTGAAATGAAAGAAAATAAAATCTGGATACTGGATTTGGGAGCCGGAGACTCTTCAGTCTTAATAAAGTATAAACCTTGTTATTGTAATCTTAGTGTTCGAATAGCTTATAGCTCCCTTTCTAAAGTTATTGATTGCAAATAAATATACAATCAAATACAAGGCAAATGGGTTACAAAAGGGTACACTCAGTACTATGGTATTGATTATCAAAAAATCATTACTCATGTTGCAAAGTTAAATGCAATCCGAGTATTATTATCCATAACAGCAAATCAAGGTTGGGTCCCTCCATCAGTTTGATATTAAGATTGCATTTATTAACTGTGATCTCAAAGAAGAGGTGTATATGGACATTCCTTTAGGCCTAGAAACAAATGAAAACATCAACAACCTGCAAACTCAAGAAATCCCTTTATGGTCTCAAGCAGTCTCCTTAAGCCTGGTTCGACCACTCCACTTAGGTAGTCAAAAGGTATGATTACACTCGGTGTCAACTAGACCATACTTTATTCGCTAAACGCTTTCTTAGAGAAAAATAGCAATAATTGTCGCGTATATGGATGATATTATTCCAACTAGAGACTAGGAGGATGACTTGTATAGACTCAAAATCATGTTGGCCTAAGAATTTGAGATCAAAGATTTAGGGAATGTCAAGTACTTCCTTAAAATGAAAATTGCACGATCAAAGAAAAGCATAGTTTTTTTCTCAACGAAAAATATATCTTAGGTATGATAAAAGAAGTTGGAATGTTAAGGAGTAAACCAACACAATAACTATTGATTACAATGCCAAAATTGACTCTATGAACGATAGCACCCTAGTAGACAAAAGGAAAAATCAAAAGTTAGCAGGAAAGCTGATAAGTACATTTTTGTGCACATATTCGGGCTCGTTTTAGTATTGGATTTTACTTAACTTAGTTAATTTTATCTTATTTTAATTTTGAACTCATTTCTAAGCAACTGGAAAAGAAAGGGTGATCAATTGGCCAATGGATTGAAGTTTTGGGACTAATATGCATTTGAGTACATGTTGAAACACTAAAATTTAAGCGATTTGACGTGAAGGACCAAGATGGAAGAAAGAATGAGAAAAGGATTGAAAGGAAAATTCATGAAATTTTTATAACTTAGGAGCCACCCAGCCAAACCCTAAACTTCAATAACAGGGACCGTTTGCTATGCCTGGGCGCCCACCCAATTTCCTACTAAGCGCCTACCTAGGCTAAGTCGGGAAAAAAATTCTGGTTTCCTAATACGATTCCAACTCTTATGAAAACAAATTTTAGGACGTCTTTAAAAGACCTAGGGCCATCCAAAAGTAGTTACCACGCATTACAACACATTCTAAGAAATTTTGGAAGCATAGAAGAAGGTAAGAAACACGAAGATCGATTCCAAGATGCCAAAATTCAATTAAAGCTTTATTTGGGTAATATTGATTCCTCAATTTTTCTTTTGTTTTCTTTCTCATAACATATTAAGCTTGTTTTCTTTGTGCTAGAAAAACGATTAACTATGCAATATGAATTTTTAATCTTTAATTTTACATACTTGACATTAAAAGCACGTTTTTTGAATATTGAATTATTTTTATGATTTTATTTTCTTCACAATTATTGTGCACGGTAGTTGTATGAACGTGGTAGCCTATTTTATGCATTCGAAAGAAGAGAAATAGGTTCGACATATATAAATTGTCATAGGGTCCGATGGGGGATAGAAATATACTGTTATGCTCCATATGAATCGTTATGTGTTTATAAAAATCCATGCACTCTTGTATGTTCGCATTTGTCAAAGAAATATAGTCAGGTCATATATAAGAGTAGGTTTAACATTACTCGAGAGAGATAGATAAATAAAATAGGAACATTGCTTTGTCAAAATTCAATCGTATTGCCGAAGTGTTGAATTAAGGTTAAAAATGATTATTGTGTGAGAATTCAGGATTCTGTTTGTCAATTATTGAATACATTAATTTGCATTTAGTTTAGTCAATTTACTCATTATTGCATAAGTAGATTAATTTATTCATAATTTGGTCACAAACAAACACAAAATATTATTCTTGTTTCGGTTAAGGTTCTGATAATTAAAGTCGAACTAATCAATCTCTATGGGACAATATTTGGACTCAATTCCACTTTATTACTTGTTAACAAACCGTACACTTGCAGTGATTTTAATTCGAAATGTATTTTCGTGAACAAAAACTCACATGCTTGTTCCACACTAGACTTGACATTGACTTTGCAATTAGTACAGTAAGTCAACTCATGAATAATTCAGCTGAAGAGCACATGTAGGAGTTTACAAAATACTAACATATCAGAAGATTATATTAAGTAAAGGACTTTATTTCTGGAAGACTACAAAGAGAAGTGTAGACTAGCACTATAACCGATAGAATGTCTACATTCGAATACTGTACTCTAATGTGGGGAAACCTGGTTACTTGATGAAGCAAAAAAAATCAGTTGTGTCAAGAAGCAGTCTTGAGTTGTGTTTCGAGCTATAGCTTATGGAATCTGTGAAGGAATGTGGTTGAAAAGGGTTCTAGAGGAGGTAAGGAATCAATTGAAAGTCCTATGAAAATGTCCTGCGATAATCAAGCTGTCATTAGTATTGCAAAGAATCTGATTCACCATGATTGAACGAAGTATGTGGAGATAGATCAACATTTCATCAAAGGAAAAATAGAAGAGAAGACAATCTCTTTGGTCTATACTCCAACAGAGCTTCAAACGGCAGATGAAAAGCACTTCCTAAATAAAATTTGAAGAATTGAAGTCCAAGTTAGGTTTAAACAATATTTAAAACCCAACTTGAGGAAAGTGTTGTAATACACAGATTGATTATAGGATATTATAATTAGTTTCCTTATTTTTAGTGATTCGGGTAAACCATTACCCAGTCAAGATTTGTTGTTTAGTAAATTAAGATCTAAAAGAATTACTATAAATTGCAAAAGAAACTCGGTTATACAAGTTATATTCCTTTTCTTGAAACAACAAGCATACCTTTTGTACCAAGAAAAATCGTTGGGTATGCTAGCCTTCGCATTTTTCAGATGATCAAGTTGGACTAACACATCAAGTACCTTCAGCATTGACCTGAGAAATAATTAGCTAATATGTGATCAGGTTGTGCGACATCAGGAAACCTGAGAAGAAGCAAAAATTCTCAAAAATAGGTGAAATCAATGATGCAGGACAAGACATAATTGTGCTGCAGTTGAACGGTATTAATTCAATTATGTTTGAGAGTTTTGCATAAAATAAAAGGTAGTCAGTCTCAGTTGTTATACTGACGTACTTGCCTGAATCTCACGTCTTCTGTTAGATTGACAAAGTCTTAGTTTTTGTTTTCTTTAAGAATACGTAATTTCATTATATTTAGTATCAAGTGCAAAATGATATTTATAAAGAAACATACTTTTAGATGTTTGCACAATGAATTAAGAAATAGTTCTTCCCTGATAGTGCCACATACCATCTTTTTTTTTTTCCTTTCCTTTTATTGGAGGGAGGGATACGCTACTAGAAATAATGGCAATGATTTAACAAACAGGACTAGCAAGATTTTAAGGTCATTAAGTCAATGATTTCAATTTTTTATTATGAAAATGCAGCAACCTTAAAGCAGTTCAGATGTAGCATTATCAAACTTACTATAGTTGTCTTTTAACCAGATAATAATTTTGGTGGGGAATAAAAAAAAATGGACACTAATAATATACCAGAGATGAGTTATGGTAGGACCATTGATGCGTCGCTCAGGTCTAGAAAAACGTTGCATATCAGCTGCTAGCTGTATCAAGAACATCATAACAATGCTTAGAATAGACCTTGACAACAGACTTAAATAATGAAGATGAAGAAAAGTGAGAGTTCACACTTTAGATGCAGCTGAAGCTTGCCACCGCTGAATTTCACGGATACGGCTCATTTCCAAGTCTAGAACTTGATAAGTTTCAAGATATAAGTCAGCCTGACTTTGCTTCATTGAATCTGGAAGCTGCCACAAGATATATGCCCTTTATTATATCACATTAGTAAAAGTGCCTCAAGGAATTAAATGCCAAAAGCAGCGATAAATTTGTCGTCACTTGGAAGTGTGTGTAACATTTCGGTTACATTATAAGCACAACTATGTGCAGGTGGGAAAATGTTCTCGTATTATACAGAAACCAATTTTTTCCTAAGAGAATTATCATATGCTCAAACAAATCACAGCCATTTACATCAGAGTGAAGTTTACAAACAAACAATTAGAATATGATCATAAAGAAACATACTATCATTCTCAAAATCTTACAATTACTTATAGAATAATTATTTGCTTATGAATTAAGTCACATAAACCCAGAAGTGCCAAAACTAACCATTAGCATTAACTTAACGCGAATTTTACTGTCTAAGTCATCCCTACATCCTTAGAGCATTAATTATTGCTAAACTTGCATGGTCCATTTACAAGATCAAGTTCATCTTATATGACAGTCATCATGATCTCTGTCAAATGCCAGCCTCAGCACAATCTTACATGCTAATACAAAGTACCTGAATACTCAAATCTTTCTATCGGAAAAAAGAAAAGATTTAGAACATGTTTGTGTAGAGACACACAACTCTATTATAACAAATTGAAACCGAGAGGAAACAGATTGACCAAATAATAGCATACCTAACACTAGAAACATATATTACGAGGCCAGAGGTATTGTCTGACCTGAGGAAGAGCTTTGACACAACTCCGATATGTATACAGCACTGAACTCATTTCTTTCCCCTCTTGTATAAGCAGATTCTGCATTCATTTCAGCGGTTTGAATCATCAAAGAAAGCTTGTAGGCATCAAGTTTCAAATTCTTAATTGATATTGGAAAAGATAAATAAAGTTGTCATCATTTTAACCAGAATAAGGCTTGGATAAGGTTAGAAGAAGGTGGCATTAGGGAGTTTTGGAAAATTTGGTGTTCTTCGACATTTACAATAGGAAGTTTCAAATTGAATTAAAAGGAGGACAAGTGTTTATGTAGCCAACCTCAAGTCTAGTAGGAACAAGCCATAGTTCTTGTCCTAGTAAAAGGAACTCTAGAAAGCTTATGTAAAGATGCAGTTATATGAACTAATGAACATATAAATCATACCAGCTGATTGATAGCTTTCGTGTCTTCTGATAAAGATAATCGATAAGCAGAAACATCACTATATTCTGAAAGGAAAAGAAGAGCATAAAATTGAAATGTAATAAGCATATGTTCAATAAGTTAGTTTAATTTATATACTAAACATTAACATTGTCTTGAAATTACGAACTAAATATCTATGAAAGCAAGTTGAACAATACTAGAGCATAATTTGAAACATTTTACGCACAATTGTGTTGCATTATGAACCAGAATCTGCATAAATTAAAAAATATATATATCCTTTTTTCAAGAATAAAAAAAAAATCAAGAAACCAGACGTACCAATTGGACTAGTGGTTGCACCTCTTTCAGTAGACACCCAAAACCCAGGTCCCTGTATTTCTGGTTGATCATCCTAAAAAACAAGTAAGCGTAAACCCAGTAATCTACATTCCCACGATAATTACATGAGCTGAAAATAATCAATTACTTCATAAGAAATTCATAATAATTACATCTAATGAGAATGTGGACAGAGCAGCAATGGCTTCTTCTACTGGAACAGCCATGAAAGGTCTACTAACAATAATAAACCCTTTAGAACTGACACCGTTTTGCGATCAGTAGAATTTGAGTTAACTTCATGAAATTTTCCACTAACTAAGGCTTCCCATTTCAATGGAGAATTGTCTGAAATTCTTCCAGTGTGAATTTGTAGGTTAAATTTTGGATCTCATGAAGTACGGTACAGTTGATGAAGCGAGAAGTTCCACATCTGATTCGTAATGGCATTTATTAATAGTAACGCGTTTTAAGCTTTGCGATTTTGAATGTACATAATGCGACTTTAGTTTTCTGGAATTAGAAGCGACGGTGATTAGGTTCGCACGATTTTCTTTCTTAAAGGATTCGCCAAATTATTAAAAGAAAAAAAAAATGTATTTAGGTTATGGAGTTGCCATGATGAATTTAATATTACATCGGCCAGCCGAAAAATGGGAAAAAAAATTATTTGTTACTTCTTATCCTAGTGAAGCTTTTAGTCTAACAATAACATAATATATATTTTTTTCAATATTGTATTATCCGATACTACTATTTAGTCCTTGTTTGGTTTGAATAAAAATTAAATGGGAAATGTATGTATAAAAAGTTAATAAAAGTGATAATATGTCCAACCTTTCAGATGTAAGGGTTTTTTTCGCCGATATGCGTCACATGAAATATGTGATTAAAAATGAGTTTGGAGAAAATTGGGTTTTAAGAAATTGATGCCAAATACAGACTTAAAAGTCTATTTGGGTCACATTATAATCTAAGAATACATTTTAAAGTAATAGATTGACGTAAAATGTATGATTAATAAATAAGAAAATGTTTTAAATTTGCGTGTAGTGTTATTTTATTTAAGAATGTGATTGAAAGAAAGAGAAAAATATATTTTGAAAATAATAAAAATTAAATAACGCTTTATTGTTATTTATATATTTCAGAATATCACCGATATTCCTCATAGAAAGTAATTAATAATCAACCCCGAAAGTAGGCTAGAATGACGAACAAAGCGTATTAAGCGTGACTTTATTATTTATAATACAAACGACTGATCTCACTGAACAAAATATATAGAATTTCTCGTGTCTTATGTCCTCCGTAAATTCAATCATTCTCTAGTGAGATGTAATTGCTCCAATATTTTTAAAAATTACATCAAAGTGAATTTGAAAGGTAAATATTTTCAAAGATGCATGGATAGAATGGAATTCAAGAAACTGAGAGTTCTAAATTGTACAATTAGGATTTCTTTCATTCATCGGGTACTTTCTACTGCGATAAATCGATATAATATTATTTTCATTTATCGACAAATATAAACTATTCATGAAAACCATTCAATTCTCTGTTCTCTAAAATTAGTGTCTGTCTGGAAGCTCTTTTTACCAAATTTTAATCAGAAATTCAATCGTTATGCAGTATATGGTGTCAGACACCTACCATAATTGATCAAGGCAGTAGGTAAGATATTACCAAAAAGACCCTTTGTACTATGGTGTAGAGTGTAGGTGGAATTTTTATGAAGGGGACATCAAAATAATAAATCGTGCATAAATTAGAGAGATGAAGTCAATTCGTATGAATTTCAAGGATCAAACACCTAATAACGGATATATTATTGCTCAAAATTCTATAACAATTGCTCCTAGACAAGGTCAATTTTAGATTTTAATGATGATTATTTTTATGCAATTTTTTTGTATACATTTTCGATATATAAAAAATTATCAAATTTAAATGTATTTTTCATCTTCTCAATTGTTTATAGAGACTACTACTTATAAGTTAATTTTTTAAGAATAGCTTAAATAACTAGTTTCTGTACTGAAAGTCTTGATTTGCACCTTAATACATTAGAACATGGGCATCCAAAATGGTAAAAATAAGACCCAGAACCTGCGCAAAAACAACTGAAACATCACAACACCACACAACTATCATATTGAAATAACGAATTGACTCGACAAGAAAACCAAGTCAAAGGGTTGCGACATTTGGAGAAAAATAATAAAGGAAAACTCGTATTTACGAATCCTAATTAATCTATTACAATTAGCTACTCAAACTATTGAGTGGATGAATTATAATCTTCTTATTTCATTCTCTAATTTGTTTCTGTGGGAGACTTTCTGGCTTCATCATCAAGAGATTCAACAAAGGACTCCACCTGATCCTCAGCTTCTTGAACCTGCATATTTAATTTTAAGTCATTAAATGGATCGTACAAGTTCAACCTAGGAGCCCTAGAGGGACATATAAATAAATAAATAAATTTGGAACCCAAAGAAGAAATAGTAGAAGAAAATGGACTACATATCATTGACATTTGATATGAATTTAATATTAGCGAGGAAAAATGACTAATAATTGTGAATTATTTGTAGACTTCACTCAATTTTATTTTGCTACATTAATTTATAATTTAGTTTGAATCAAAGTCACTCCGTCCAACTTTATTAGCTTAAAATACAAAAAAAATTAACATGGACATTGACATTATAAAAATAAATCTAATATGGATGCAAATACTAAAAAATGTCATATTTTAGTTTACTAAACTAACAAATTCAGACGAACCGCTGCGAAATTGTAAATTTGTTTAATGACTCGATACTTGGCAAATTACAAGTTGAAATTAAGGTTTAAATTCGATGAACTACTAAAAGTATCTTTCACATGTACAACATAAACTATCGTTTCTATGAAGTCACGTGTCTAAACTTGATACTTTTAAAATATTAATCAAAAAAACTATTGAGTCAAGACTAAGATAAAATGATGTTTATTATTTGAAAAACAATTAGGTGTACCTTGTCAATTAAATCTCCAATGGCATCAGCACTCTTAGCTGTTTTTTCAGCCATATCTTCAACATAATTTACAATATTTTTGAGCTGTCCTTCAGGAAGATCATCCATTATATCATCTGCTATTTTATCAACATTTTCAGCCACTTTTTCCACCACTTCCACTATTTGTTCTACTTGTTCCACAGCTTTTTCAATTCTATCTGCACATTCCAAGATTCGCAAAAAAAGCTAAAACATTAGTTGAATAATTTCATTTAAACGCTTGTGTTGTAAAAGAACAGCAAGACGCGCTCTCGAGTTCTAGGTTGTGGTGAAACTTGACGTTCGTCTATTTTAATACCATGTTGTCGATATTTATATATTCGACTGTACACAATGGAGAAAGTCTTACTTTTGAGAACCCCAAGTGGCCCTAATTTGTGTGTAAAAAAGGGTAGAACTATTGATACCACCATACCCAGAATCCAGCTCCAACTGCATGAAGAAATTTAGCAGAACATTTGAATTAATATTAGATCAATAGATTAGATATAAGAAATATTATTTGAATTTACTGTTTCTATACATGAAAATTAACTCACATGGAGTTGGAAGGTGGTCCAGAAGGCAAGGGAGCCCCGGGTACACTGCTAGCATAAACGATAATGCTCCTAAAACAAAATGAAACATATTATCGATAGCAACATTAGACACGACTCACAAAGAAAAAAAATTAAAATCTCATTTATTTTCTTGTCCATTAGCAGAGACGGATTCACGATCGAACTACAAGCCAGACCAAAAATTACAAGAATGTTTTTTTTACACTAAAATAATTAACGGGATAGGGCTGGGCCGGACCCCTAAATCCATCTCCATCCATTAGTACTCGATCTAATTAAGCATAACCGACAAGATAATCGATCCAATAACGGAAACTACTTACCTCGTGTTCTTATTATTGCATTCCACTGAAGTTTTGCTCCAGAAACAGCATTGATCCTTCCGTTTTGAGAAACCCAACTTTGAAATGGGATTCCAAGACAAAGTTTGAACCCTAGAATAAGACCTAACATAGAGGCCACTTGAACTGGATCCAACAATAAAGCTTGTCATTGAGTTGACTAAATTAAGAATATTTAGTTGTTATAAACTTTGTGATGAAAAATTAAGATTTGTAGTTGCTAATGTAAATTCTTAGTCCTCAACAAAGGTCTGTATATATAGGAAATAAAGTTGGATGAAATGGTCTTCTTCTTGGAAAAAGAGTGAGAAAACTTAAATTATACAAAACATTAAAAAAAATGAACCTAAAAGAGCACATGCCTATGAAATTTGAAACGGTTGAATATGCCATCCTGGCCCACATGGTAATTATAATTAAAAAATACTCAATTTATATATTAATATATATGTTACAACTTTAAATTGTTACATCGTTGGATAAATTCAAAATACATTCTTACAAATATGTTTATTGATCGATAAATAAATCTACCATAAAAATGTCTTTTTCGTTTGTTAAATTTAGACATAAATAAGTTACATATTTTGACAAGTTTTACGTTACTGTTGAAATGAGTATATTTTAGTTATAAGTGAAAAAATAAATTATTAGAATGTGTTTTGAGGAAAATAAAACACTTATAAGTTCGACTAACATGTAAATTAAATCATATTCTAAATACGACAATGATAAATTTTGTAACGTGTCTCTCTTTTATTATATTTACATATATCCAATCATGTTTCATTGAGATTATAAGCACTTAATATATAGTATAAAAATCTTTGACATTTTCTTGTATCTCGACTTCGATGCTTGGTTTGATTTTCTAGGAAATATTTTAATCTTGGTGTTGATGTTAGTAATTTCATGATGCCTTCGCCTATACTTATATATGTTATTTTTAATATTTTTTAAACACTATAGTTTCATACTTTAACTTGTACCTAACAGCATGTTTGACCGTTTATTTTCCGTGGAGAACGTGTTGTACAATTTAAATTTGAAGCACTTAACTAGTGATTATAACAATTGAGATCTTTGGAAAGATAGATATATAATAGTTGAATCAATAAAATGGGATAAAATAAGATTGAAGTAAAATAGAATATTAGTGACAGATTCAACTTTAATATTAATGAACAATATAAAAGGAAGCTCAAGAGAAGTGTTATCATCATCGTACCTTCTGTTGGGAATTAAGACAAATTTTGTTTTTTTATTTTCCCACACGATTTTTATTTGATGTTTAGAGAAAAATAGCAAATAAGAAAAATATAAAAATAAGACGAAAAATTTATGGACGGATAAAGCTCTCACTATATGAAAAATTAGTATAACATATAAAATTTCACTCACAAATTATTGTAAGAATTTCATCGGCTTGTGTTGAAAAAATTTATTGAAAATTTAAAGTGCAACCCTCTTGCCTGACTTTCAAGAGAGTTCATCCGTCATTTACATGAGTTCCATACAGGTCCCAACACCATGCATAGTAGTCAAGCAATGACCACGTGCAAATATTTGTACCCGCTAATAGTAATAACATCATCTATTATGCCAACTATCGCATGTCATGAGGGTGTAAATCTTACTTAAAGTGATCTCATCACCACCTCCCTTGAAAGAGAGACACATTGTTTGACTTCGATAAGTTAGCCAAGCGTGTTTCACCTTTTGAATAGAATTTCCTGATATGATCAGTTTCTCCATACTTGATTTATATCATGTTTGAGCACTCACTTTTATTCTAAGAATGCATTTTGAAATAGTAAAATGATGGAAAATGTGTGGTTAAAAAATAAAGAAAAATATTGAATTGCATGTAATATTATTTTATTGAAAAATGTGTTGTTGAAAATAAAAGAGAAAAATATATTATGAAAATAATGAGAATTAAACAATGACTTGGTTAGTCTTCTTTTTAAGGTCACGTGAAGTCCAAACCAACTCAACAAATCCTTGACTTGAAGTTGAGATTAAGCTTCTGTTTGAGGCGCATTATTTAGCCAGAAAAATGAAAAAATATGACCGTTTGCCATCACATCCAGCCCCTTTTTCAACTTCTTCTCTCTAGTGTAGGGCCAAACTACCTGTGCAGCAGTCATTTTTTTCATTTTCACAAGGTAGAAAATGCGCTCCAAACAGAATGCAAAGTTGATTCTCCTAACAAATTTCTCTATGTTTTATTTTATACTTGCCATGTTTCTTTGCTCCAACATTCGTAATCAGAGACATCTATTACCATTCGATGGGCATCAAAGACATTTCATTTATAGCATATTTGAGCCCTATTTTTTTATTTTTTTTTCAAAAATACATTTTAAAATAGTAATTTGATGGAGATTGTGTGATTAAAAAAATAAAGGAACGTTTTGAATTTGCATATAATATTATTTTATTAAAATATGTAATTAAAAACAAGATAGAAAAAAAATGTATTTTAAAAATAATAAATACCAAATGAGGGCTTATTTTAGTTTCAATTTTCACTAGCGTATCTTATTACATCTCCTATTCCCCCAAATTGATAGAAATGTTGACTAGAAGTGATTTTTCAAGCAATTGCTAAGTGATACCTTTGCGGAAGAAAAAGATAAAATGAGAGTTACAACATTTTTTGATTAAAAGATTAAAATGCATGTTTTTTTTTTCAAATTTTAACACTCTTATGACGTGTTGTAGCAGTAAGCAAGCATGTCCCATAAGAATTTCGTGGAAGATTTTTTATAGCATGGCTGTCAATTAAGTAATTGAAATAATTTGCAGTTCAATGACCTCAATTGAAATTAAATTGAAGTTCAATAACTCGATTGAAACTAAATTGAAGTTCAATAACTCAATTGAGAATTTTCTGACAGTTCAGTGACCGCAAATGAAGTTTACTCCTTTAATAAGCCAAACCCTAAATACACGTATTCTGGAATTTTAATTTTCCCTCAAATCCGCTCAAAATTCAGTCTACTTCCACATTTTTTTTTCTTTTTGCAGCTGCCAACAGGTAAGTATATTTTGTGGCATGGATTTTCTTGATTTTTTTTTCTCAAATTAAGCATTCTTGTTCCTGTTATTTTATTTAGATGACTTGACCTTTTCAGGCTTCGAATTATTTTGAATAGCTTCTAATTTTTCTGCATAATTTCAATTTCAATTTGCATAAGTATAATATAATAATGCTTCTAATTCTGGAACAGAATTGGTTTTCAAAATAGAATAAATGGAAACAACAGCATCTGAGCCCAAGTCTTTGCCCTCTCATCATGATCTTCTCAAGCAGGTATATTCATCATTTTTGCTCACTTTTTATCTGAATGCTTTAATTGATTTATGCACGTATATTATATGCTGTGATGAAAATATTAATGGGTTCCAGTGTTGGAACTCATAGATGAGGAGTCACGAGGTTTCTGTAGCGGAGCTAAATAATCTTTCTTCGTCTCGGGTATGTTTGTATTACCATAAAGATTACTATTTTCATAATGTTGGGTTGTTTAGCATGGGATCCAACAAAAGAAAAGCTCACAGGCATATTTAGCTAAGTTTTAAAATAATTAAAAATAATTTACATTTAAGTAACTTTCGTTTGGATAACTTGCATTTTTTCTTAAACTCTTTCCTTAGTGTCAAATTAACTTATTTTCTCATTAGTAATCTTGTGATTAGCATACTTTATTAGCTTAGCCAAAATGCTCCATATTTTACATTTTGATTGATTTGTTATGTATAGTTTGTTCATGGAATTATCTGGAATATTTTTTGAGGAAACTTTTAGACACGTGGAGACAGTAATGTGGGTATTCTAAATAAAACTTCCTTTGTTCCCTTTTTCTATATAAATAGAAGTTCAATTAGAGCTCAGTCGATTATTGTTACATTTATTTAATCCATTGTGAGTTGAAGAAGGAAAAGGTCTGTAAACTGGTATAATCTGCTGAGAATCTTTACAGGGACGTGGTTGATAGTTTTGCTTGGGATATAGGTGGTTTCAAATTAGTTAATGTGTGTATACATCCATACATGTACTTAGCATAAATGTTTGGAGACATCACCATTTCTATTTGAGATCTTTTAGGACATAATGACTTTTTAATTAAGATCAAGGACATCAAGGATTTGTTGATTAGTTGTCAAGGGGGCTTACCAAACTCCAAAGAAAGACGTGCAGCTCTTATAGATTCTGTTATTCACTAAGTGATCTATTGGAAGGAGAGGTGAGAAGATGCTCGGTGATTCTTTCAATGAAATATTAGGACCACGTTTGACGAAGCGTAGAGATAATGCTCGGTGACTCTTTCAATGAAATATAAGGACCATGTTTGGCGATGCGTGGAGATTATTATTATTTTTTTTTGTTTACTTTAAAGTAAATAGGAATGCTTATTTTGAAGAAAAACAGTCGCAAATTCGCAATAATTAACTTATTCTTAATTTTGACCATTAAAAAATTACTTATTATTTAAGTTAACTTCTTATGCTTAGCCAAAAATGCCCTACATTCTCAAATGAAGCTCTAGAAATAAAATATTGGAAGACTTCTTTTGGATCATCAAAACTGAACCAAGACAATATGTACCATTTTGTCATGATCGTATGAATTGATGATATGCTATGCCTTCCAAGTATTTATAGCATGAGTTATTCATTCAATAGGGGAAGGGCATCATTTATTTGGAAGAGATTCCTTTTATGTTTAATCTCATTTTCTCCATTTCACAATTATTCTGCTATTGTTAGAAGAGCTCGGATAGACAGAAAATATTTAGCCCATGTTTGACAATCATTATTTTTGAACTCTTTTTTCTACATATTC
Source organism: Fraxinus cuspidata (assembly GCA_903798385.1). Taxonomy (NCBI): domain Eukaryota; kingdom Viridiplantae; phylum Streptophyta; class Magnoliopsida; order Lamiales; family Oleaceae; genus Fraxinus; species Fraxinus cuspidata. The sequence continues at coordinate 1,906 of CAIGRP010027384.1, read as the reverse complement.
GTTTATAACCACACATTCACACGTAAATTATTCTACACGTAACTCAAAATATTTTCCTACTTTTTAACCACACATTTTCCTAAAAATCACTATTCAAAACATTGTTTTTCCCATATAATAGTTGTCAAACAGGGGCTTAACTTCTTATATACTTTCCAAAATTCCGTTTCTGAAACTCAATCTCCAATCAATTGTTTTGGGTTTTGCACTTCATAGATATTTGAATTTGAGCTGAATCTGTTGAATTCCTATTTCACTTTTGAGAAAGTCTACTGTTCACGGATGCTTAGCACGTAGTATTGGACAAGATTGGATGATACAGTGAACAATAATACAAGTTATTTTTATTTCATAATACTATCTAGTGTTGGCCAATCCATCTTACCGAACATATCATTCTCATGTAGTGTTCCTTATCTGGACCTAAATAAGCTTTAATCAACTTAATGGGTGAATAAAGTTAAGTGATATCTTATCTGACTTGAGTTGTAAGCCAAGTCGCCATAGATAATGATTATATGTGAGAAACATGTTTTCAAATGCTTAGTCGTCCTTGTGAATGAAGATTTGGAAACTTAACTTCAATATTTCCTAATTATTTTTTCTGTAAGAATATAAAGAGATCATTCTCAACAAAATTCCCGTGATTAGTGATATTGACGTGTGCAATTGGGGTAACATCTTGAGCAGTTTCTGTGTCGATATTCAACCAGAAATTCGTGTTTGCTTTTTTAGCTTTTAGAGTCAATTGGCTGTTCAAGATTTTGAAATCCTTTAGTTTGGACATTTGGTTGTGCTTAAAAATTACTTTTCTGTGACTGTATGGTACTAATCGAGTGCAAAATGTTTTAGTATGACGAAATCATTTTGTCACTTGATTGTAGGCTGTTTATCAAAGAAATGGGAATATATTTTTCCGTACGAGCATTCAGAAGGCAAAGGAAATTGAACAGAGTAAGTATACACACCCTCCATCACGTGTCATTATTTGGGTTTGTTGTTTGGTGGATATTGTTATTGTTGTTTGTTAATTTTTGGCCAGAACAATTGGATATTGCCAAAGCTAAGCTACAAAAGCTGAGTTCGAGTTGATAGCATCATCAAGCCTCTGCAACCTCCAATATTGCTGTATTGTTGTTCAGAAGATTGATATTATGCAGAACTGAAGGGAAAAAATATAAATTCTTTCAACAAATTTGGACAGTGCTCTTAGGGAATCGATATATTTGATTATGAAGATGAAACAAGAAGTACTTCCGTAGTACGTCTACCCTATTCTGTTAACTATTACAAGTTTGATTTCGAGTTTCTTGGATTTTCTTGCTGGTGATTTTGTGTCGTAATGGATGATATGGATTCTCAAGTGTTCTATTAGGACATGTTTGGTATGTAGTGTCAGACGAGGCTAGAAAGTAGAATTGACAAAGTTTAGTATTTCTTTCTTTCTTAATACTGTCAATATTGTTTACAAAACATGTCCTTAGTTCATATTTGTTTTAATTTTAGATGTCAGCCATATGTGATGTATTGTAGTCTCCTTTAAATGCCAAGTCCAGAATTTGTATGAGATTTACAGTTTGTCGGTGTACACAAATTCGTAGAACTGGTCGAACCTGATGCACACAGACGTGCCTCGATATCTTATTTTTAACGATGCTGTAAGTTTTACCTTGTTGTGAAAATAAATAACTTATTTTCATAAAAAAAAATACTAGTTTTAATTCATTTACTTATAACTGAACTTTTTATATTCATCGGGAGGTTCTCAATGTTAAGACTTAAAAGAATCTGGCTGTTTTAGTTATTTCAATTATTTTATTAATGAATTTAAATGGGATGAAAGATAAAATTCGTTGAACTAACTTTAAATTATTGAGATTAAGATGTACCCTAGAGTATTTCATCA
>CAIGRP010027383.1:0-13937 GCA_903798385.1 Fraxinus cuspidata | reverse complement strand
GGGATTTTTAAAAAAAATTGTAACCCCTTAACAATTCTTTTACTTGGAACTTTATTGAGAATTTAAGTTGTAATTTTTAGTGCTTCTACTTAGAAAGATTTCTGATGTACTGTGGGACGATTCCATATTCCTATAGGAATTTAGCAAAAGACCCTAGATATTGTTCTTTTGATCCATCATAAAGTATATTTTTTAATATCCAATTGTTAAAAACCTTGATTACTTTAATATATATAGAAAAAGTACATCGTATACAACCATATGATAAAAAAGACACTCTCTGATACCAATATAGAGTAATTTCAAAATTTGTAATGATCAATTTCTTTAATTTTTGCAGTGAATTATAATAAATAAAGTAATTTTACTATAAAAATTTTAGGTTTAATTTCTCTATAATATTGAAACTGGTTATAATTCTCCAGATTTTCACTCTTTCCATATATTTGGAGTTAGAAGCTACGATGTTTTTCCTCGTAAAAAAAGGAATGCATGAGTAAATATATATATATATATATATATTTTTCCTATTTTGGTTTAGTTGTGTAGTTCTCCCTTGCTTTCAATAACTGGATACAATGTATTTCTAGTAGGCTATCACTCTAGAATAAACAAGTTGAGGTTTTTACTGCATAACGTGGACTTATGCAGTATCCACCCCATTACTTATTGCTCCATTCTTACCATCTTCTTCATCCATGGTATCGCAGAATGTCCTTCCCCTTGTTTCTGGTAGAAATGCAACAAACAATCCACACACAGCTACTGTTATCCCGAACGCCCCATATGAAAGCAGCCCATTCTCTCTGCTGGCTGCCACTAAGATCGGGCAAGAAACCCCACCTAACATCATTGCCTGCCTCAACATTGAAACAGCCGAGTTTCTCACACATGTCGGAAACAACTCCAATGTATAAATCATAAACAAATCTAATGCAGCGATCCCGCAGAAATATGATATCAATTCTAGTGCTATTTGCATTCCCTTCTTCCTAATCAGCACACATGTTACACTACAAATTCCACTCAATATAGCCAATCCCAATACCGAGAACTTCCTGTTCAGTTTCCCAATAAGAAAGAATATAATCAAGGCAGCTGGAATTTGTATAAAACCATTTAGTGCCACACTCCAATATAGATCAAATGCCAAGTTGCCAAGGCCTAATGGCATGCCAAAATAAATCATGCTAACTCCGAAGCCAACCACAATAACTGAGGCAAGTCGCCGTAAGGCCCAAGATGTTTGTAATAACATCTTTATTGCGGAGTAATAGTCTGTTTCTTGCAATTCGTCTTCCCACTTAATGCACCGGTCGAAGAAGCTGTCAGTTAAGCTGACCCGATTCGCAGGTGCAGCAATACTTCTCAGTGTTTTAGCGAAATCTTCCTTCCGGCCCTTGATATAAAGATATCGAGGAGATTCACAAGCTAGAAAATACAATAATACAGAGTAAAATACTGGTGGAATGCAAGTCCACAAGTAAAGGAGTCTCCATGAGGAACCTTTGGTCAGATAAGCAATACAAGGTAAAGAAATAAATCCGAGAGGAAAACCGATGAATCCTATGATCCCAACATTTCCTCTCCATTTTTTCCCAACGAGTTCTGCGGACAAAACAATTGCACAGGTGGCAATTGTTGACCTACCAAATCCACTGATAAATCTCAAAGCGATATACATCCATATGTTGGTAGAGAATGCGGTTAAGACTCCACTTAGAGACATGATCAGGCAAGATAGAATAAGCATGTTCTTCCGGCCTAAAGATGAGTCCGCCAGGGTTGCAAGGACAAATCCACCGACGAGACAACCCAAAAAGAAGGTCGATGCCAGGATGCCGGTGATAATGGGGCCGGAACATGCAAGGGACCACTCAGCGATTATGGACGTGTGAGCGGGCATATCCCAGTTCCAAGAATCTCTTGGAATTCGACAGATATTCTTGCACGATGAAGTACTTGAAACGCAATGCCATGTTGGCTTAGCATCAGTAAAAACACCTATGAAGCATTGTTGTGCATCGAAAAAGTAAGCGAAGGATAAAAGAGTAACTTGGAAGACTTGTATCCATCCGCAGTTCCCGATGAACCGTTCAATAGTGTCATCTAATGATAGCTTTTGTCCCACAATTCTAGTGTACTCAAACTCTTGATTGTCTCTTTGCAGGGGCGTCGGATTTCGATCTGTCATTTTTGGTGACTTCAGAGGGAAATTAGTGCACATGTGGTTTTGTGGCATATAAAAGAAGCTTATAAGATATAATTAATGCGGCGGATTAAGATCATTTTCATATTAATTGGAAAACTTCTAGGGGGTATTTACGTGTGTAAGTACAAATTATTTATTTTCGAATTTTACACGCCACTTTTTTGTCAAAAACATGAAACCATGTTCTTGGATTTATGATTTTCAAGTGTGTATTTGTTGGATTAATAAAGAATTATCTTTCGTGCTCTGCCTTGTAGAAGCATAATATTATTTTATGTATTTAGTATTAATAATTACTCCACCTATGTAGTGATTTGATTAAAAATACTAAAATGCAAGAACTAATAACTCGTCAAATAGCACTTATGGATCCTACGACTCATTTACCCCTTTTTATAAACATCCTATTTAACAAGAACATTCCAGACATACCCTAAACAAATTCGGCAGTTGCATATACAAGTAAAAATAGGTCTTGATTTATGGAGAAAAAGGAAAGGAATAAGCAACGATCTCTAGCACCACTGATATTATCCATATGTGACATTAAATGATAAAATAAATTAAATGGGTCTCATATATTTACATTTAATTGAACTTATCATTAATAATATCTATGTACTCCCTCCGTCTCATTTATATAGGCTCACTTGCCTTATTTTCTTGTCCCAAAATATAATTTTATTTCTTTATTAAGAATGTTTTGTTTTGTTTTGTTTGTTTACTAATATACCATTATTTCTTTACTACTTTCAATAATAATTTACTACGAGTTATTGATAATTAAATGAGGATAAATTAGAAAAGTTTTTTACAAAAATTGTTTTACCAATAACATTAAATAAGATTTTTTATTCTGTGTAAAAAACAAAACAAATCTATATAAATGAGACGGAGTGAGTATAATATATACTAATGTTTAATATCAGTGGTACTACCTAACATTATTTGAAAAGAAAAGATCCATGTGCATAAATGTAACTTATTCAATGCAGTAAGTTGCACTAATCCTTAACAATAAAATACATTAAAATTTGCCAAGAGTGTTTGGAGCTAAAAAAGGAGAAAATACACAACTAGTTGATGAAAATAATTATTTATATTCTTAGTGTCGGACACTTAGGGATGGGCATAATAACCGTGAAAACGGACCAAACCCGAAAATTGACCTGATTCAAGTCAGTTCATGGGAAGCCGGATTGGACTTCAGGTTGAGACCAAGCCAAATTGAAACGCTCGATTTATGTTGGTTCAAAAAATTAACTTTTCATGAATAAAATAAACACGAAGATGACAAATCGACTCAAGCGATTTGAGTCGATTTCTTGAAGATTTCGATTCAGTTTCACACAGCCCAATTAGTTGAATCGGTTGCTGTGTTGAGTGTGAACCTGACCCAACTCGACTTGTGCCACCCAATGACACTTAAGGATCTAGTCTCAATTAATATGTACAATATGGTGATTTTGAAATGAGAGGTTATACTTACACTAACTTAATTTTCTATATACATCTCTCGAATACATTTTAAAATCTATACTGATGATAAATTAAATAATAGTTCAATTTTAAATTGAATTTTACCAATGGAATATTTACTATAGTATAAACTAAAAACCAATAAATAAGATTTATTATAATGATAAATAGCATTTTTCTATCTTATAATACTCTTGGATGGCAGTAGTAACGGTGCTGAAATATTCTGTGACTACTTCCATTGGATATCAATTTTGTGCGGAAAAAATGTGAAATATTTTTGAGTCTAGGTCTAATATTTCATGAACTTAACAATACTATCTATTCTCTCTTATTCGTTAAATTTTATCGTTGACAAAAAACGCCTTGGAAAATCCATGCATGTTTGAGTTTTGTCATTCCAATTGTACTTTGTTTTGCATCCTCATTTTTAATTTGACAAGTTTCATTAATACAATTTCAAAATTGATTAAATGCACTACGAGTCACTCAACTTTGAGTAGAAGTGCATTCAATTTGGAGCAATCAACTCACTAACTCGATTTGCTTACTAACCTATCAATCATCTTCAATTTGATGCAATCAAGTCATCCATGTTCGTTTTTTAGCAAATCTAGTCATTCTACATATTGTCATTCTATGTATTGTCCGGTCAAATTAACTTGTGTAGTATGCTAACATATTTTTTAATTTGACTTATGAGTAATGTGTACGGTTTTAAATCTAACTTATGAGTGTATGTACACATCACACATCACACAACAATACACACCATCCATCTTAAAATATTTTTATAACAACCATGTAAATTAAAGGAAAATTTTTTAATATAAAATATTCATTATTTTTCAAATCTGCAAGCAAATTAAAGTTTGGTGACTTGATTGTACTAAACTGAATATGAGTGACTAAATTTACAATCATATTGATCTTGGGTGATCTAATTACATTTAATTGAAGATGAGTGACCCAGATGCACATCCACTCAAAGTTAAGTTACCGTAGTTCATTAACCCTTCTAATTACATTAATTAATAAAAAAAAATATATATATATATATATATATAAAATCCAGTTTTAGTTGGAAAAGCCATTGACCTTTTGGAAATATTTCATCTACGGTGTGTAATTTTTTTTTTCCTTGAGGTGATGGGAAAGGTACTAATCCTTGAACAATTGATCTTGATTGTGAATACATTATCTTTTATCAAATTAAAAATTATAATATGACATTACCTTAAAATATGGGTTGTAGGATGTGTTGCTCTGATGACCAAAAATGTATCTCCGATGCTTCAACAATCTGAAACAGGGTGTGAAAAATCTTTTACGTTTCCCGATGGTGTGAGAATTAATGTTTTTCTGTAGAGATGAACATTGTAGATATCAAAGCTCTAAATGCAGATAATACAATGACCAAACACTTAAATTCGCCACCTTTATATAGGAGTTCAATTGCATGATGTTCTACAAGGATCTTTGTATATGTGTCGTCTATCATCACCTTTAGACGTGTCACGTTCCTGGACATTGAATTTAGGGTGACATGAGATATGTCCTTGTCCATTTCTAATTTAATATTTGGGTGTTGTAATTTAATTTATGCAAAGAGATAACATCATGGATTGAGGGCTTGGTGAGTAATTTTATAAACTGTAGATAAGAAATGGATATTCTAATTTGCAACCACTACAAAAAGTCATATAATCTTTATTTGGTCGGGGTGGAATCTGGCCGAATATATTACTGGGCATTACCTGGCCACCCATTACGTTGACCAGTGTTAGTAGTGCGGGGTAAGATTTTTTTAGGTACTTCTTAATGCGCATATTTTGATTTCTCTTTCTCATAGCTTTACTCAGCGAATTTATTGTTAATGAGTAGCGATGCCACTTATAGTATGTTAGCCGCAAGTCCGTGTGTTGTACATTTTATGTATTGGATGAATGATATGTGTATTATTTTTTAAGTATTAATATTGTTTTTTAAAGCAGTTGATGTAATTGATATTGTTAAAGGAAAAATTAAATTGTTAGAAAGTTCGTGTGTGTGTGATACACACACACTTTTTATGAAATTATGTATATAATATGAAATGTTGAATAAACTGATATGTAATATTTTCATTAAAATAACATTTCTTTGTACGCAACTTTTTTGTTAGCGTCTCATAACTTTTCTTCTTTTTATTTTCTATTTTTAAACCTTTTACCAAGACTTGTGCTATAATTTGCATTGAAACTTCAGGCGAAAGTGCAAGATATAGTTGTCCATGAGATAATATATATTCATGAACGTATATTCCAATAGTAGACACTATTTATCCTTGAGCCTTGTTAATGGTAATTGCAAGCATATACGTATTGAAAATTGTTTCTTCTTGAGTTTGAATAGATATCCTTCATCATTTGTTGGAGTAAATGGAATGTGCGGAGGAAAACTTATTTTCCAACGGATATATTTTAATGGATAATATGTTTCTTGAATCAAGACAAATCATTCTTATTCCGTTGTAAACACCGTTGGATGTGTCTAAATTCCTTAAGAGCATCACTAGACTATTTCTTTTCAAGATTAACTTTTGTGGTGGTATACCATTTGACAACAATGTATTTAGGAACTCCTCTTGGTAAAATTAATTTGTAAGTATGAAATGAAATTACAAAAAAAGAACATAACTTAAGAATGAAGAACTAAAAATATCAAATTATCAAATATTGAATTGAATTGATAATAATCAAGCGGATCAAAAAAATTACTAAATTCCACCACTTCTACAAACAACTAGAATACTTATATTCATAAAATTGAATTTATATCATTTCTACTTTATTGTGAATGACGGCTTCAAATACATTATAAAATTATCACTTCGACGTAACAAAATTTTTATCCCATCTATTTGAATACAAATATTTCAAATTAAATTTAAATTTGACATAAAGTAATTGGTAAGAACTTAAAATCAAAAGCTAATTTCTAAACATGCTTTGTACATAGTATGATACGACAAATAATTTATAATTTAAACAAAATTATTATGTCAAATTTAAGAACTTTCAGTTTTAATAATGTTAATTTTTTTTAGTAATATTTATATATAATATAAATTTAATAAGTATCAATGATATACTTACAATTTTTAGGATATTGTATAACACTATTTTAACATGACGATATTAATATTTTAAAATCTACACTTCTTAATATGATAATATGTTCTATTGTTATAATTAACAAAAAGAACTTTTGAAATACCTACAAATTTTTAAATATCAAAATATTTAGAAAAAAAAAATTTGTGAGACGGGACACAAACTTGCATGTGTTTGGCACCCATTTTGGGTATATTATAAATTTTGGAATAGTGATTAATGGAAGAAGGTGTGGTTGAAAAGTAATGAAATGTTTTAAATTTGTGTGTAATATTATTTTACTTGGAAAATGTGTGGTTATAATTAAGAAAGAAAAAAATAAAAATAAAAAAAATAGGTGCCAAACACAAGCTAACTATTTGATTATCCAATTAAATGACTACAATTTTGTGTCAAAGCCAAATATTCAAAAAAGAGAGAAAAAAAAAAGTTGGGAGGCTATGCATTCAAGAGCTTTCTTAATGATTAGTAGTCATAATTTAGTGTAAAAAATAAAAATAAAATTAAAAAAATAGATTTTTTTTCTATGAATTAAAAATAACAATACTAAATGAATGTAAATTAAGGGGATGGCCATAATCAATAAAAGTAATAACTCAAAAAATTTAAATATTCTATTAAATGTGTATTGAATCAAACTTGTAAAAGTAAAAACATTCTGAGAATATGACCATTTGGAATTTGGGATAATCTAATTTTAAATCTTGATGATTTTTTCTCATATCCAATGTTTAAGTGCAAAAAGTGCAAATTTCAATAAGCATCAAACTACTTTCCAGATTCAATAAGTTTATTTTATTTTTAGAAATTCTATACATTAATATTAATCGACTTAATAAAAAATACCATTTCAAGTTAATTATATATATATTTTAATTGTATGTAGTAATATTTATATTAATTGTGTACTAATAATTAGTAATAGTTGTGTTTAGTGGAAATTAATTGACTTCATTTTTAAAAAAAATTATTAATTATCTTATTTAGAGGAAATTAATTGAAATTTAAGGTTATCGATCACCATAAATATAAGAACGTAAAAGTAAAATGCAAAATCAAATGTTTATCACCTATTTTACACTTGGACTATTGAAAAATGAGTTTTTGTCCCATAATTTATCTAATTAATGTAAGTTAATGGTGATTAAAGAGTTGATTGTTATTAGAAAAATGATTTTTCATCTAATACTTATCAAGTGAATGCTAGTTAACTGGATTTTTTTAACTATTATGTTTTATTTTCAATGGAATCTTTTAAGAATGCAATATTCTTTTAATATGTAATATTAGGTTTAAAATTTTTAATTGTATACATAATTTTATTATTTATAAATTCCACATATTAATATTAGTTGACTTAATAGCTTATGCCATTTCATGTTAATTATATATGTAGTATTGTTATAATTTTTATTTTATTTTCATATAATTTTTTATTAATTATATGTGATAATTAGTAATAATAGTGTTTAGTGGAACTAATTGACTTAAGTTTAAAAAATAAATAATATTGATTTTAATAATAATTGTATTTAGTTGAAATAAATTTAATTTTAAGAGTATTATTGAGTGTAAACATAAAAATGTAAGGGTAAAATGAAAAATTGAAGATATAAGTATAAATGAGGATATATATATATATATATATCATTCTTATGTAAATTTGCCTAAATATTACATATAAAAAATTACATAAAAATATATCGTTCTAAATTCATCCATTAATTTTTATTTAAATAAATTCATTTGAAACTTTTTATATTCGTTTTAAAGTTTGTATTTAACTAGAATCCTAATAATGATAAAATATCATTTTCAACTAAAATCATAAAGCCCTACAAATCATAAAATACCATATTCAACTGAAATTAAAAAATAAAAATAACACATTATTTTAGATATGGAAAATGGAATCTTATTTTTTTATACATTGTTTTAAGTATTAGTTTGACACATGAAAGTAAATGAGAAATTTCAAAATAAGTTTCAACACCTGTCTAAATATTCTTACATTACGAAAGGAAACAAACTTAAAATTACCAACCAAAACACAAACAACCAAATTATTAGCTTACAAGGAAAAATAAAATAAAATAAAATAAATTAACATATGATTTGAGGAGGAATTTGTTTGGTTGCATGAACAATGTATTTTTAAGAGAATCCAATATATTTGAGAAAAGAGATTCACTAACCTTTGCAAATAAATATTAAAGCACCGACATGGTAATATAGAAAAGAAAAAAATTAGACGTTGATAGTGATTTGATAAACATAATAACTTTTTAAAATTGTATTAGGTATGTATGTAGAGGGAGGTGAATATATATAAAATTTTATGGATCTATAATAAATAGATGAATGAATTTAATAAGGACAATATTTGAATTTAATGTGGATGAAAATAGTAAATTTTAATATTTTAATGGGGATGAATATAGAGTGTGATGAATATATAAAACTGTAAATGTAAATAGCGATACCCTTGTATATGTGGATAGATAGATGAACAATTTCCTAATTATGCACGTTTATAAAGATAGCATTACTCTATGTCCTTGTTCTATCTCCCGCGTAGCTTATGTCGAGCTCCATGCTTTTAGTTTGTCAAATTGTTCAAATGAACTTTTCATGCATTATTTTCAAGGCCCGTTCTGCATTCGTTTTTCCTTCCTGTCGAATTGGTTTACGAGAAAATTATCTTAACTTAAATTCCTTTAAATAAATTTCTCATCCAACAAAATACTTTTAAAAAATTACCAAAATATGTTCAAAGTAGGTTATAGTAATAGAAGCAGATTTTAACTTTTCAAAAGTTTTGCTAAATGGGTCCTCATGTTCAACTCCTTGGCTCGACTCGGTCATTTGGCTCTTAGGCCCCATGGACAGAGTCGAGTCGTCCACGAATCGATTTTTTTTTGTTTTTATTTTAAAATTAACAAAATAAGCCCAAAAAGTTGTGAAATTTTTAAAGAAATTAATAAAGTATGCAAGAACGAGCCAATTTAAGCCCGCTCGACTCATGAAAAAAAAAAGAGAGAGAGAGAGCTCGGCTTGTCCAAGAGTAGAGCCGACTTGACTAGTGAATGAAAAGTGAGCTCGACTCAGTCCAATCTCAAAATGATCTCGACGTGATTGGACCTATTTGCCATCCTACGACCCAATAGTCTAGATTTTTCCTATCCTAGTGGCTACCCAGTTTTCTTGAAACTTAAATATCTATCGGATAGTTGAAATCAAAATTTTATTTTCCATTCAAGTCCATCGTCTATTCTTGAAATTGTGTAGCATCGGGGGCCCCACATGCAAATTATATATATTCGTGTCTTTGTTATGAATCGATCTTTTTTTTTTTTTTTAATAAAGTATATCACCCACCACCTCTCTATTGGGATCTCTCTCCTTATATATATTTATATATATGAAATAGAATGGATAAATCTACTTTTTTTTATAAGGATTTGATAAAAATTTTGACATAATTGCATGTGACAATTTGATTGAATAGAAAAATTGACTGAATTTTATAGTGTCAATAATAAAATGTCACTTAACATTATATCAAGTTTTGTGTCAACCATGATATTCATGTTGCGTGATTAAAATTGAATATTGATGTCCCCACCTCATCCACATCGGGCTGAATTATTAAATGATGGAAGAAAACCACCAAAAAAGTATTCTCCACTTCAACCAGAATTTGCTCATCTCGTACAAAGATCATGTAATTTCCAATTTTCAATGATTAATTTTTATTTTTATTTTTTACTTCACGCAGTGAGTTAGAATTGATAAAGAAAACATGTTACATAAATTTTAGGTTCAATTTCTCTAGAATATTGAAATTGGTTATTCAATGCTTTATGGCTTGAATTAGGCGATAAACTTTTCTAAATTCTCATTCATTTATGTTTAATTTATAATCAATAGGCTTCAATTATAAATACCCAACTATAACTCCCCAACTCAAGACACCAAATTAATTAAAAGTAGCTCATCTTATATTAATTATTGTATAATAAATATAGATACGACTTAGATCCAATCCTTATTATCAATCCAATCCTTCTATATTATTTTGGCCTTCAATTCTAGTTAAAGCACACAAATAACTCCATTTCGAATTTGGTCAGTCTTTTACAGTGTTAGCAGGGATTGAGATAAAGTGCTTATATGGGTATTAGAGGTTTCGACTTAATTCTTCAAAAACAGAAAACATAGAGTTAAATCTTTGTCCATGTCCTTTTTCGAGCAAGAAGAAGAAATGAAGGAAGGAAGGTAAAACAGAATTACAGGAGAAGAAGAAAAAATAACAAATATGCCCTCCAAGCATTTGGTTTTTCCTTTTTTTATTTTTATTTTTATTTTTATTTGAGCAGCGACAATTCACTCTTCATATGTAACAAGTTTTGCAACTTCCTTTTGATTATTCATTATGGCAAGAACCTTCTTTATTTATTTGTGTTCATGGAATTAACTATCAAGTATATGGAGTGGATTTTATTGAGATGGAGTAGAGACATGCTATTTTTATGAGGGTTAGATTGAATCAGCAAAATTTTTACGTAGTTTGACATATCTATCTATCTATCTATATATATATATATGCTTGTCAATTGAAGAATTGAAAAATGTCTAATTTTGATTACTCTTGCAAAAATGGCCAAATTTGATATAAAATTGTCTTTTATACCTTAATGAAAAATGAAGCTTTTTTTCTTTTTAATTTGTCACAAATTTCTAGAGAAAGTAACTTCCATGAAAAGCTAAAATAATACAAGATAATACCTAATGAGTAAATACAATTTCATTATCTATTAGGCAATAACCAAAGATTTGTTTTTTGGATAGAAATGAAGATGATGAAATAGAAAAATCATTAACTCACAAAAAAAAATTACATACCTCTACATCAAAGAAAATCATATAATTTTGTATTGAGAAATTTAATCTCATCCACAATTCTTTATAGAAGGTAAATTTTCTTTGAAATCTTTTTTTCTTTTTGTATTGATAAATTGTATTTAATATTTGTTGTGATATATATGATGTAAATGGATGATTAGATTTGTCAAAAAAATTTATTAGATATCGGTTGCAAGATTATTATAGCATTTTTAAATCAAATTCTTATTTATTGTTTTGTTTTTCTCAAGTACGGTGTCATAACCTACTTAAATAACTTTGATGAATGGATTTACAATGGTTGTCATGTATTGACAATGCCATTAATGGTGGAATAAATTTCTTGCAATAATGATTGTTGAGAATGAAAAATATGATAAATACAAATGGTGAATTGTCTGGCCGACATATCATTCTCGACATTTTATAAATGTTGAGAACTACACTTCAACTACAATTTTTAACGTTGTTTCAAATGTCGAGATTTATGTTACAAACTTAGCGAGGCTACATAATATTTTATTTTTACCATTGACCAAATTTCTTACGGATAGCAAGTTTTTTAGGTATTCGTGTTAGTTAATTGCGTTGATGATATGCAGTTATGGGAGATGTTATGAGATTTTTTGTCTCGCATGGTGGTAAATTCGTCAACATAGAGGACGAGTGGAAGTGGTTTGAGAATCGAACAACATCAGCTGTTATTCGAAGTGATATTAAATATGAAGATCTTGCCAATAAATTGTTCGAAAAACTTTATCTTGATAGAATGAAATTTCGAATTGAAATTTAAAGTTTCGAACATAAATGTACCTTCCGTTGATGTAGCTGATGACGATGATTTGCAATGGTACATTTATGTTCACATGCAAGTAGGATTGTGTGTAATTCTGGATCAATGTGATGTTGGAGAGCAAGAGGCGAATGTAGGAGTTGATCCTTCATCACCAACAGATGAGGCATTGTATGGGCATGAAGAAGTTGGTGTGTTCAAACTAGAAGAGCCACGAATGATTTCAGATACGGATGTCGACCTAGTAGAAGGAAATCCCTATATTGGAGATGCAAAGGAATCGGAAGATCAACGGGATGTTGAGGAGAATCAAATCTTTTTCAGCAAGAAATAACTACACACAAGGCTTCGACTATATGCTTCGACTGAGAAGTTTCATTTTAAAGGTTAAAAAGTCGAATATCAGATCTCTCACTGTATGTTGCGTGGATACCAACTGCAATTGGCTATTACGAGTTTCGAAGATAAAGAATTCAGATATATTTATGGTTCGGAGGTACATACCTAAGCACATATGTTCTTTAGATGTTCGAAGGAATGCACACGTGCATACAACTAGTGCAGTAATTGGGCAACACATAATGTGATGATTGGATGATGCAAACCGACCGTACGTTCCAGCGGGTATTATTGGGGATATCGAACGTGAGTTCGACGTACGAATTAACAACAACAAATCCTAGAGGGGTAAAGAGAAAGGTCTTGAATTGTCCGAGGTTCACTCGAAGAGAGTTTTCAAAAATTTCCTTCGTACTGCCATGTGGTAACTGAGAAAAACCATCCATATTGCGATTCGTTCCATCTATATTTCACCTCCAAATATACGTAGACCACCAAGACGACCTCCTACCCAACGGAAACGGTCAAAAGATGAAAGGTCGATGAGCATGCGAAAATGTGGACGGTGCAATAGTTACAGACACAATAGGCAAATGTGGAGGAACCTTGGACCATTAGCTAACCTAGGCACTTAAATATTTTTTGTATTTATGTTAACATCAAATTCGTCATTCATGAATAATATAATTTTGCATTTCTACATTATTCTCACAGTTCATTTCATTAGTTAGTAGTTATTCAACAAGGATGACAAAACATAAATTTAGTACTACGATATCCATATCATTACATAGTCACGTACTAAATTTGAAACAATGCCAAAGATAAATCATATCGAGGAGTACGTACACTATCAAACTACACTGACTTCACCACTTCGTCGACATAAATAATGACAATAGCAATGAGTTTTTTCACTTGAAGAAGACAAAGTTAGGAGAAGAAGATTTTACTGGTAAAAATTTATTGTGAGGAATTGTGTTTGAACATCGTTTTTGAATTCATTTGCATGCTTATATAAAGGAGTAAAGCATTGTATAATTATATTACAAGA
>CAIGRP010027382.1:0-22201 GCA_903798385.1 Fraxinus cuspidata | reverse complement strand
TATCTCAACTTTAACCAATATCCCTATCATATCCTTTGAAATGTGACCTAACCGCCTATGCGACAACATGGTGGATGATTAACGAATTAGAGACATTTTCCTTGACACATTGACAACACACGAGACTTCACCAAAAGAAGCCAAATATGATTTATATAAACCATCACATAAGAACCCATATCCAATCAAATGAGAATCATAATTCAATTCAACCATTTCATTACTAAAAATTAAAAGAAAACCCAAAAGCATTAAATGTCGATATAGAAATTAAATTCTGTCTCTTGTCGGTACAAAACAGTATTCTCTAAAACAAAAGAGAAAACAGAATTCAATAAACTCACTACTCCTATGAACTCAACCCTCACTTGAACTCAATTTCCAACGCACAGGCTTACTTCATTCTCACTTGGCCTCCATTTGCTCGTGACCCCTGCGGAACTCTTCTTCTTCTCCAACCAAGTCTTAAACTTAAAACAATATTTCTGTCAATGACCCTTCTTCTTGCAGAACTTGCATTGATCATTTTTCTTTAGCGCTCATTTGGGACTACCAGAAGTCTGACCTCCAAAAATTTTGTTCTACTGATTGCGATATAACTTGTTGCCCTTGTAGAACTTAAACTTATGGTTATGAAAAGACCTCTTGTTCTGTGGTGACTGAAAAACTAATTGCACAGTTTCGACATTTTCACGCCTCAACCTATACTCCTCTTGGGCACATACAGCAATAAGATCATTCAAATCTCATTTATCTCTTTGAGTATTATAAGCAACCTTCATTTGATTAAATTGGCTCGGAAAGCTATTCAGAACATGATAGACCAGAAAATGCTTAGCAATGAGAATCTTAAGAGCCTTTAATTTTGAATATATATTAATTATTTTCATAACGTGCTTCCTAACTCCACTTATACCATCATATTCATCAGTTTGTCCATCAAAATCTCCAGTTTCAACTTTATCAAACTCAATAAATTTAAGTCCTATGGCATCCACAAAGCCTTTAGCATTCTCATTATCCGGAATAACACTATAATGGAATCAGATATGAATTTCTTAATAATTTTCAAACAAAGTTTATTAGCTCTTTCCCACTTTTCATACTCAGCTACATATTCAGGATCACNATCCACAAAACCTTTAGCATTTTCATTATTCGGAATAGCACCCATAATGGAATTGGATATGGAGTGCATAATAATTTTCAAACAAAGTCTATTAGCCATTTCCCACTTTTCATACTCAGCTACATATTCAAGATCGCTTTTATATGTGGGTTTTGAAAGCTAGTTCTCCTTTGCAAAATCCAACCCCAAAAGACCAAGTGTTATTTCTACGTCTCGTTTCCTTCTCACATAATTATTCTCAGTCGATGTTTCAACAGCAGACAATTAACTTGAAAGAGTTGAGGTATTTAAAACTGTGAAAACATAAAATAACATATTTAATATCATCCAAATAGTGCATGCAGACAATGAATGATAACATATTTATCTAATTAACATGAGCTATTAATTAGATGATTCATAATTAAAGTCAAAATCAAATGAACATTATTACGGTAAGAGCCTGATGCATCATTATAAAGTCACATTTGGACTGACAATATAATACGATGTAAGGTACTCTTAAAATATATAATGAAGTTAGTTAACAAAATAGATTGGTTTTCAAAACACCAACACCTTTGGACAAAAGAAGATTTCTAGACCAAGTAAAATCGTTAACTGTTTTATGTCAATATTGTTTTTATAATGTATATTATTGTGTATTGGACAAGATACTATATGTAATAATTCAAAACTACGATGCTAAAATCAATTTTTTAAAAGAAAATCAAATAAATAAAAATGAGTGTGCCACTTTGACAGCTACCACCCACTTTTATTTCAAAATATTTCTCATAATGTGAGCACTAATATAAACTTGAAGTCCACGAAAAATTTTATTATAATAATCACGCAACATAGTCATAATCATTAATTGACGAAAAATGAAATTCATGCGCGATTATGAGACGAAATTGACAACGTAAATTTTAATACATGAAATGAAATTTGAATGGACAAATAGTAACAACATTTAATTATTTCAACAAAAATATAAAGTCGTCAATTTTAAATATAATTCTAATTTTAGGTCAAAATTGAAATATAGTTGATCAAATTTAAAAATCTCATTTTAAAAACTTCAAATTTAATATTTCAAAATTGTAAAATTGACCCTAAAATTGAAATTATGAGAAGAGCCTCCAAATTTAGAGATTACATAATAGGTCCTTATCCTTAAATTACAAAATGACCCTAAGTTAAATTGCAGTAAAAAATCCCAAAAATCCACAAATTGCAGGAGGAGCCCTTGATTGTTAGTTGGAAGTAAATGCCCCCCTTTTTATATAATTGCACATAAGCCCCCAAAAATTCACAAATAACATAGAAGCCCCATCCCCAAATCAATTTAATATCTCTTTTCGAAATTGTGTTTTGACCCTAGATTAAAAAATTATCAAAAGAACCTTACAATTTAAAAATTACAGAATAGGTCATTCCTTTTAAAATTATAAAGTAACCCTTCCTTAAATTTACAGGAGAAGCTCCCAAAAATTTACAATTTGCAATGAAGCCCCCGTCTCCTAAACGATAGAACTCGGCTAGAAGGGAAAAAATCAAAACCAAATCAAAACTCTTTGGCAAAACCCTAGACTACCTCCTTCTTGCGCCGCCGCCGGTCCAAAACCCGTCTTAACTCAGCTCATGGCTGCCCTTTTTTTTTTTTGGTAATAATACAAAACTATATGCACAAGTGAGAGAGCACGCAGAGAGAGATTAGACGATGACTTAGGTCAATCAATTTGGTGGTAAACATATATGCACACAGACAGAGGGGCGAGAATTTAATCGATTGATTTTGTTCTATTGTAATCATCCAGCATATATAATGGTCACAATAATATACTTAAAATACAACACGAGGAGGAGGAGGAGGAGGAGAAAATGGGCAGGGGCAAAGACTGTGAGGTGTTTAATTAATTTGGGGATACGGAGTTTTTTTTTAAAAAAAAATTATTTAAAGGATTCAAATCTTAGCGCCGCTCTGATACCAATTGTTGATAATTTCATAGGAATCATGCTAAAAATAAGAATCACATATGTTAATTTCTGATTCGAAATTCATACATGCGGAAGACATTATAATATATGAATATTACTAGCTAGATCTTCATCTCTTTGCTCCTCAAAATAATCGGCCGTCAATGGGACAAGCCAAAACGATAGGGATAGGAGAGGAGACCTAGCCATTATATAGAAAATCATAAAGTCGGCACATTACCGACTCTAACCCTAATTAATGTTTACATAATTTCGACTCAAATACTTATAATTATGACATTAAAATAATAAAGCATGTAAAGTGTACAAAGACACAAGCGATCACTAACATATTGGGCCTAATCATAGTATCGTTACAAACCATACATCTAACCCGTAAAATTCGTAATCAAATGGAAACTCACGTGATAGAATTTTTCTAACAGTCTTAGAAAGAAAAATGGTTGGAGGAGGTTATTTTGGAGTTTTCAAAGTGATCCATGAATGTGAAAATTATTGCTTGATTTTTCAATTTTGAGGGAGGACTATGGTCGATCGTCTAATTATTCCTAATATTTCGACCTCTCTAAATAAACTAAAACAATAATTAGAAGATGTGTTTTCACCTTGAATTTTAAAAAAGAATTAAAAGAATCAGAAAATTACGCAAGATTTGGAACGAGATTTATGTATTTCACTAATACGTAAGTAATTTAGTTCCTCACAAAGTCTATTTATAAATTTAGTCAAACTTTCGTATACATTAAGATATTAATGAAATAAATTTAATTGACGTTGTCAACATATTATATATAGCATGTTCGTATATTTTTATACATTTACAATTCGGGAATTTTGTAAATTTCATACATTCTGGTACATTACGTTTTTTAATTATAATCACTCTTTCTTCTCTTACGAATTCTTGAAGTACAAGTTATTAGGTTGTGATTAATTACCTAGATATAATCTCTCTCAGCTCTCACTGTTTAAGCAAACATTACTTTTGAAGTTACTAGTCAAAGTGAACTTACGTTACACGTTATTTGAAATACTTTATAAGTATCGTGAAAGTAATATTTGATCATTCATTTATCATTTTGATCAAAATATAAGAAAAATGAAAGTATTTGAAAATAAATGTTAATTATTATATACGCACGAAAATAATGAAATGCATACTTAAATGTGAGTATTAGAATTATAACTAAATGCATAAATGAAGATGAATGAAAAATACGATAAATGAATTATCGTGAATGTTAATTAATTCAAAATTAATATGATAATGAATGTTAAATCAGTTGTATTACACATAAATTCAAAATTTTTCTTTATTTTTTATCCACACATTAAATCACTATTTCAAAATGCATTTTTGGAAAAAAATAAAAATGGGGCTCAAACATTCTGTGAATGAATATAATTTAATTTTCAATTGAGTGAAATTGAATGCTAATGAGCATACATGAACGTGAATAATCAACTGTATCCTTGAATTTGTAATTTTAATTAATATTAATTAAATAAATGTGAATGTTAATTAATTTAGAATTAATAACATGGACTTGAACGTGAATGTGAATGTGAAATTCTAATTAATATTAATTAAATGAATGTGAATGTTAATTAATTATACTATTTATTACAATTTGTAAGTTGAATATCTATTGAAAACGAAAAATAAGATATTATTAAAATATTTGAATTGCAGTATGATTATAATCGTCTAGAAAATGATTATCACTTAACGTGATATTTAATATATTATTTTAGATCTAACAATATTTTACTTAATTTTTTATTATTTACTTTCTATGTTACTCTATCTATATGCAATACATTACCACGTAAATAATGAAACATTCTAGAATTGAATATAAGTGTTCTTTATTAATGAAAAGTCAGCACGTCGACTTTTCCAATATCTTAGAACTTTGGACTTCCAAATGAAGAGTTTCCAAGCAATATTAGTAATTCCAATAGTCAACTGGTCCCTTAAAATTGCACGCAAAAGGTCAGACCAAATTTTTTGAACGATATAATTATCTTGAAATATAATAACTCTCATCAAATGAAATGTATTTCTCAAGAGGCAATCTTCTAAGAAAAAATGGAAGCTCTACTTCTAACCTATAATGTTGATGTGCAAATGATCCATAACCTTCAAATCTTAGCTGAAACATTTCTAATATTTTACTTAATGGACGCAATTGATCATTTTGGACTATTTGCATCCAATTGATCATTAAAAAAGGTCAAACTTTTTATACAAAAATAAAAATGCCCTTATTGTAAATAAAATAAAGAAAAAAAAGAAAAATATATAAAACCTAGAAAAGTCAACTCATCCTATCAACCGATTCTCCGTAAGAACATCTCTTATGTGATCGTGAATTACTTAAAAATTTGTCATATAAGCAAAAAATGTCACGTTAAGAAAAATCGTCTCCAATGCATATAGGTTGATAGAGACTCCATGAAGATGATTTCCCAGAGAAAAGTAGACATTTTCTAAAACTTCTTTAAACATGTTAACTTGGCAAAGTTTATATTTCATAGGTAAATTTAAATGTGATTTTATCATTATTTTCTAAAAATATAAAAGAAATTTGGATAGCTATACATACAATACACTGTAAACTAAATTTGAACTTGTTAGACATCGTGTACTGAAAGTCCTTAATATACTATATAAGAAAAATAGAATGCTTAAATAAATTGCTTTCTACAGATGATAAGAACCCCAACAAGATGATGTTGCAGAGAAAAACTAGATATTTTTTAGAGCTCCGTCTAGATCTAGAAGTTTTGTTAAAAATGCTAGCAAAATTTATCTTATATGCAAATTTGTGATTTTGTTATTACTTTAAGAAAATAAATGACGTGTTGATAGGAATCTATATAATGTATTGCAAATTGAATTTGAAATTTTTAGACATCAATATCACCTAGATTGAAAATCTATCAATATCTATGTTATTTTCTACCACATTATCTTAAGAAGTCTCTATCAGCTTGCACTCTTAATTGGAAATTTTCTTATGAAAGATTAATTGATAGGATGGGTTATCCTTTTCATTTTGTCATATTTTTTAATTTTTCTTTTCCATTTATATTATTTTATTTATTTAAATCGAACTAAGTTCATTTTTTAAATCAAAAGTCCAACCTTTTTAACAGTTAATTGAATGGAAACCATTCAAAAGGACCAATTCCATCGTTAAGTAAAAGGTTAGGGATGTTTGCGCTAAGATTTGAAGGTTAGGGACCATTTGCAGAGAAACTCCATAAATTTGGGATCATTTATGCCTATTTCTGTTTATTATGACGATGTCTAGTCGAGAAATAACGAGCTTATTTTTCAAAATTTTAAACCTTTTATTTAATTCCTCGTATTGATGTTCTGATCATTTATAAGGGAAACGTGATTTTTTTTAAATATTATTATTAGCATTTTCGTTCAATAAATAAGGATTCGAGCCAAGAAGCAATTAAGATTTATTGAAAGTTATAAAAACGATAAAATCGTCCATCGTCTTAATTTCTGATCTTTATCGAAAGATAGAATAAGATTTTTTATGGTTTACGTTGTATTGACGATTTTTTAGATAAAATGATTATTATAAAGAATATGATTGTTATAAAAGAGTTGTAAAAGTCAAGAAATCTTTTGGAGGGTTATATGGATAAATTTGGAGTCTTTGATTTCGAGAATAGAACAAGAAGAAAGAATCGTCGAATTTATGCTAGCATATCCCCTAACTGACGCTCAAGCGAAAAAAGCGAAATCATTGTCGCCCAGCGTCGCCCGACAATCGCTCAAGCGACACACCTCTCGATCGCCTAACTCTAGCATGGCAATCGAGCGATAGTGTTTTTCGAAAAATCATAGTTCACAATTTTCAAGAGTTCTATCAATCTTATACTGTCTAAATACCTCTTATTATAAATACTCAATGCGCAATACGTTTTTTTGTGGTGGTTAATCATTGTTTTATATTCTCATAACATCAATACAAGATCCAAGAATACATCAAAAAATTGAGATTAACATTTTGATTCTTGAGATCAGTCAAACACAAGTTTGGAAAAAAAGTAAGTTGTTGCTTTTAGTTGGTAATTTTAATTTAGCGCTATTCACCTCCTCTAGGTGATTTTAGGGTCAAACTAGTAACTTTCAAGTCCATTTAATTTTAATTTTGGAGAGTTTGCAGTAAGTGGAAGATAATAGTATTGAGAGTTTTGCTTTTTTGAATACTTAGCTTTTTTTAGTTTTGATATTTTGTGATATTAATGTTTCAGTTGGTGTTTTGATTAACATTAATATTACTTCTCAATCTATCTAGCATATTTATGATAGTCTGTTTCAATTATTATATTTTTTGTATCACGTGTTTTTACACTTGTTATTTGAGTTGTTAATTTTACGAAATAGATTTCAAGAATGCAAGAGACAGACATTCAATTTGAGTTTGGATATATTAGTTTGTTTATACATCCTTGACTTGTATTATATAATTTTGTCACAGAATATCAAATGAGGAGATTGTTAGGATTTTTGTTGTATTGGATTTTTTTTAGATAAAACGATTGTTATAAAAGAATAGAATTGTTATAAAAGAGTTGTAAAAGTTTTGAGTATTTTCGAGTGTTGTATGGATGAATTAGGAGCCTTTGGATTCGAGTATGGAACAAAGAGAAAGAATCGTGGAATCTACGCTAACATGTATCCTAGCTGATACTCGAGTGAAAAAACAAAATCATTGTCGTCCGACGCTCGCTCTAGCTACACACCTCTCGCTCGCCTGTCGCTAACATACCCCTCGAGCGATTATATTTTTCGAGAAACCTTAGCTCGCGATTTTCAAGAGTTTTGTCTATCTTATACTACCTAAATACCTCTTATTATAAATATCTAATACTCAGTACGTTGTTTGTGGCGGTTAATCATTATTTTACATTCTCATAACATCAATCCAAAATTCAAGAATACATCAAGACATTGAGATTAACCATTTGATTCTTGAGATCAATCAACTGCAAGTTTGAGAAAAAAATCAAAAGTAAATAATTCAAAACACCAACTTCATAGATATAATCAGGAATGTACTTTCTCAATAGCTTTCAGATGTTTTCTCCGCCATCAATTCTTTGTATTGTTTACATTATTGATTTCATACGAGCCGACAATTTTAGTTAATTCACTTGAACTGAATCTAAAGTATTTAATTATTGTGACTTGTTGCAATATCAATCAACGATAATTTTTAATTTCTCATTATTCACCTATGCAATTCCCTTTGGCCTCTAGGTGATTTTAGGGTAGAACTAGTAACTTCCACAATTTATAAAAATATGTGAATGATAAAATATTCCTTTATTAGCATGCTTTAATATACAGTTTCTGTTGCACCATTTTTATACAAAAAATAAAATAAATTATTGTATCCTTAATACGTAACACACCTAATACTTCAATATTTTGACCATTTCCCCGTGTTATCGTAAATCTAACTCTAAGCACGTCGAATTTGTCCCTAAAATAAGGACGACTATATTCGAAGTTTTTGCTTATGATCTTTCTTCGCTTGTGTAAGATTTTAAAATATGCTTCTCTCTTTAAAATATTAACTTCATAACGTCTTTTCAGGTCAAGAAAATTCATTTGTTTAAATGTTCTTATATTTCTATGTACACTTGTTGATTCTTTATTTAATAAAATGTTATTTTATCGTATATTCAAAGGGGTCATTGTTATTTGATTTGGACGTATGATCTTATCAAGATGGAAAATATTTAATAATATTTAAGAAGACTTTATGAAAATTGTCTTAATTTTTGTTGGAGTACAACTTTAATCTTAACCGATTATCTCGTTAAAATCACAGTCAACTCTCAAATTATTGACTTTTATTAAAATAGATACAATCAACAAAATAATTATCAAATTGAATCTGCAAAATTCAAATTCATATTGTAGCATGCTTGATTTGAATTTGGATATGAATATGAATCATTAATTGCTCTACATTTACATAGGATTAAGGGCAGAGGATTTAAGCCCAAAATGTCTTGTCTTCGCCCAACTTTAAGTGTTTTGACCTCTGAAAGTCTTTATAAAAATGGGAAATTTGTAGCAGATGTCTCAAACATTTCAAAATGATGTGGATTAAATTCAAACTTTCAAGTAGATACTAGATACATGCCAAATATTTCAAATCTGAGTTGTAAAAGGACCTCTGATCGATTTTCGTCAAAATATAGGTTAGATGATCAAAAGTCAAGTGTTTGATCATAATTTTTTCAATTTTAAAAAGGACAAAATGATATTTTAATCTTTAATTAATTAAACATGGAAAATTAGTATTGGAAGTCCGAAACCTTTCCAAAATGTGTCGCAGGGTTTCAAACCTTAAATAAATGTGCGCTCGAATGGCCTCTAACAATTTCATCCGTTGACCATAAATATTCATCTTCCACAATCCATCCAACCCCACAAAAGGAATAAACCTTTGCTTTGGTCGGTGAGCCTCACAACAGTCATCATCGCCTCAATTCCTCAATCTCTGCCATACCATTTTCCCATCCCTATCACCTTCATTTCCTCATCCCAACATTTAAAGAACATTTAAAGAATTTTGAAGAAATAAATAACAAATAAATAAATTTTCTTCAAAATCAATAAGAGCAACAGTGGTGAAGGCATCCCACTTACCAATGGATGAGGTTGGGTTGATGATAAAGCGTCGGGGTTGGGTGGATTGGGAAAAATGAACGTTTTCTAATTTTAAATTTTCCGTTCTTATTTTTTTGGTCAACTAATAAATTTTTTGAAGAAATTATTTTGGCACATGTTCATTAAAGGTTTAGGATTGCGCTTCACATTTAGGAAAGGTTTGGGATCTTAGATTCTAACTTCTCTTTTCAAGGATTAAAAGGCAATTTTTTCCTTTTATAAATTGGTCAAATTATAGCCAAACGTTTAACGTATGGTCAACTAACGAATTTTTGAATGTGCTGACATTTTGGGGGTTCTGGTTTTGGATTGGGTGGGTGATGATAGGGTTTTTTATTTTTGGTTTTTTATTTAATTATTTTATTTTAGTTTTTTATATAAAAAAAATGTAAAATTACCAATTTTCTCTTTAAAAATTAGTCAAAAATTAGTCAAACCTTTAATTTTTTGTCAACTAACGGCCAAACTAACGGATTCTGTCAATTTGAACTCCGGGTGAGAGTTTTTTTTACAGGTTTGGTATCATAGGTGACACGGATGAAATGTTTGGACAAAGTTTGCAACTAAATGAAATGTTTGGTACCGTAGCTACAATTTTTCGTTAAATTAATCAAAAACAATCAAGCGTATGCTTTGCATAATGAAGTAAGTTACGCTATTTAGCCCTATTGGAATTACAATTTCAATCTAGATGGCGTTAGTGTGACATTAAATAATATGTGAAATTAAACAAGTTATTTAACTTAACCTTTAATTTATCATAACATCAAGTGCCATATAAATTGGAGTTGTAATTTCAGTGGGGCTACATAGCATACTCATAAACAAAAGATGATTAGCAAGTGTTAGTTAATCGAGCAATACTATTTGAAATTACTGGTGTTTAACACCGATTTCAGTTATTGCACTTGTATAATTAAATTATATATTCAATTAAATACAATGATTTATGACTCATTTATTGGAACCTATGATATGCATCAATGGCTAGACTGATGTTCAATTTCATTGGGGTTGGAAAACATTATTGTAGCTAATCACTTGCTAAATTAAATATTGAACCTTGGATTGTTCTGATTTTAACATGAAGCATAGGTAATTTTTCTTCTAAATCTTGTTTCACCGTATCTTATTTGCTGCTCTATCCACATATTCGTCATTAACCTTCGAGTTGCCCATATCGAATAGATCAAGATCTCATCGTGGTCGAGCTTGCCCACATTAGAATGGTACTAGAGTTAAAATCTCACCATTTTGACTTTTCGATCTTGGAAAAGATGGTCAAGTAGACACTAAATATTGTCGTTAAAGTTGTCAAGATATTATTATTGTTAAGAAATAAACTTTACATTGAATAAAGATAAAAATATAAATCAATATATAAGAGTTTGAGTTATTTTTTTTTTAAAATAAAGTCAACATTTTAAGATGAAATTTTAAACCTTAATATGATATCAGAGCATATTATTATTCAACGAATAATTCAATTCGATTAAAACTCAAGGAAACACATGAATTTTAAGATCGATTTACTCAAACGAGCTATTGTCTTGTGAGAATATGTTAAGAAATATATTTTACACTATACAAAGATGAAAATATAAATCGAGGAGTTGACGTTTTAAGATCGAATATCAAATCTTAATAAACACATTCAAAATGTTGAAATTTAATTGCATTATGGTAACTATGATCAATTAGCGTATGTTAACCACTTGTGACATCAAATATATAAAATATTTTGATTAATTACAATAATGAAGCATGTGCTTCTCCGCACACAAAAAAGCAAAGGTAATCCATTAAAGATTAGATTATTTTGATTATAATTTTTCCATGATAAAAGTAAATTTTTTTATCCTATCGAGTTCGGTCCTAAGCCCACACGCGCGCCCACATCCCACATTGGCATGCACGTGATATTTCTCAAATACATTCTAAGAGATAATAGAGAATATAAGTGACCGTTAGTATTAACAAGCTTGATATACTCAATTTTGAAATCGTCCATATCATATAGCTCAATACGTAGTTATAACTCATCAACTCAAATGCTAACACGACCC
Organism: Fraxinus cuspidata; assembly: GCA_903798385.1. Classification (NCBI taxonomy): domain Eukaryota; kingdom Viridiplantae; phylum Streptophyta; class Magnoliopsida; order Lamiales; family Oleaceae; genus Fraxinus; species Fraxinus cuspidata. The sequence continues at coordinate 10,305 of CAIGRP010027382.1, read as the reverse complement.
TGAAGAAGATAGTTGAGTAGACATAAATTTTTGTAACATGTTGATTGTTGCCAAGAAATGATGTCACGAATTCATAGGACATAATCACGATAACACGTATGATTAAGGTCAAATTCCATTTAAGTAAGGCATCTAAAATCTACTAAATCAAACTATCGATACTTTGCCAAAGTAAAAACAACTAATTTTAGCACTGATATGATTTCTCAAAAATTGAAGTTATATATGTTGGAAATTGTTTATTAACTAGTGAATTGGGTCAACTTTAAACTCCAATTTTAGTGGGAACCGTACTTCGATTTTAACGGGACTAAGTATATTCACGTTCTACTCCACTAGGCGATTAATATTTTTTTTTTTTGTTTATCGAAAATCATTTAGAATTGAATGAAATATTTAATATTAAAGTAACCCTTTTGAAATTATAAAGTAGTGAAAAAATTAATTTATTGAAAATTGTCAAACACTTATCCCACACGGGAAAGTTTGAAAACTTTGGCGTGGTTTCTATAATGGAAGTTTGAGAATTGGATTTTGATCTCAATGGGTACCAATAGTTTTTGGAATGAGGAAAACTTATATCCTATTGGGTTCGGTCATAGGCCCACGCGCGGGCGCACCCCGTCGCCATTAGGCTCGGCTCAGCATGGCACGTGCCCATGCCGTTGCCCTTGTCCGAGTTTGGTTCGGTTCGGGTGTGGGTGGGTCATTGTACTACATAACTTTTTTGGACAATTTTTATTTTTATTTTTTTGGGCTAAATTGTAATTAATCAAATTATTGGGTACTTAATGAAATTAACTTTGAATGCTTCTTTCTGGGTAATTTTTTTGGTTTGGATCGTCCGTTGACCGACTTGACAAACGCAATACTAAACAATGTTGGCGTTCAAGTTGTAAGCTGTTTGAACAGTGGCGACTATTCTGAAAAGGTTTGCAAAATGTTCGAATGGTCACGAACGAGTCTATAAAGTACCTGTCATGCTGCCGAATAATTACACAATTTTTATTGCAAACTTTCTCTGCTTTGAATCTCTCTCTCTCTCTCTCTCTCGTCCAGATATTATTCTCGAAGTGAAAATATTTCATTGAGTTTGTTGGAACTCCTGTAGATTGATGTGCCGCTTCCTAGCAGACGAAATTTGTTTTCTCTTAAGAAACGATTGCTAAACACCTTTAACACATTTGAATGCAGCAAATTCGTTTTAAGGAAATGTCGTAAAGTTTGTGGGCTCGAATTAATTTTTTGATCATGTTGATCATATTGTTACGCTGTGCAAATTACATGAATGTAATTTTGTCAGTATTTGTATATTCAAATTGTTTGAAGAAAGAATTTACACTCCGGTAACAACAATAGAATTGACACGAGAATCACAATGATTTTTGACCTCAACAATACGTACAAAATTTAAAAGTCTCACATAAATTTGAAATTATATATTACCTATAAAATTTGAAAAATCAAGCAAGAAAATTTAATTTTGACAATAAATTAAACGCGCTTATTGATGGTGTATGCAAAAAAGACAAGTTAATTTGCATTTGGTACGAATCCTAACTTTTGTTGTATACTTAGATTAAAATTAAAACCTACTTAAATTAAAATTAAAACCTTAAGTAGACAATTATTGTCTAAGGTTGTACCAGGCTGCCATTAGTTACTTTTTCAGTATAGGCAGTCCAATGGAAAACATTCTAATAACAAGGAATATTTAATTGGGTCAAGAAAAGGTAGATGGAATAATGATTCTATACGAAAATGGATTCTTGAAAAACAATTTTTAGAAATTCTTTTGACCTTAGGAGTAGAGTATATGCACTTTGCTTTGAGTGAGGGAGGGAGAGAGAAATACAATCATGCTAGTGGCATGATTTATCATTCTTCGACACTACTTTCAATTTACAAGAAATAATGGTTTTCATGTGAAGGAGGTGGAGCCCGATGTCAATATTGATGGCATCGAATGCTGGTATTTTAAAAGATGTCTCGTGACATTTAGGTAAATTGGGTGCTAGTTTGTATCGTCATATACCTCGTATGGGGGAAAATATGGCTCTCCAACCAGGGGCGGACGCAGAACTTTCAAGTTAGGGGGTCACAATCGAACTTGCAAAGAAATCGGAAGAAATTTTAGAATCGAAAATTTACATCCAAAAAAATCATACCCCATGTAATTTTTCATTCGAAAATTTACACGGGATACGACTTTTTCGGATGTAAAATTTTGAAAACTTCTGCTTCTATTGTAACACAAGATTCCCCTTTTGCAGGTTTGCTACGTGTAAGGTAGGATCGAAATTATTCTATCGAACATACTTTCCTCTGGATCCAGGTGAGAATCTCATCAAAGAATCATCTTGTAATGAAACCGAGGAAGTGGGGGAAGATAGGCAGGGATATGGAAAAGAATGAAATCTTTTTGAGTCCCTTTCATGGATTCAGAGTCAAGACCCGTGCTTGATGTCATATTCCATATAAAATTTCCTAATAAAATGATGAAAATTACATTGAGAAATTTGTATCGCAAAAATAATATATGTTAATGAAATAATTGATTTTTTTAAAATGCGAGTTAGACGTCTTTCTTTAAGACTGACGTTTAACGTATTTTTAACAATTTTCGATATCTGTTTGGACTATTTAATATGCACATAATGTAGTTCTCGAAATAACCTTTGAGGCGATATAAGCAATTTGTAAATTCGATTAGCGTACGATCGTCGGTGAATTTTTAAATTAGCATGTTATCGAAATTTAAATTTATTGTGATTTTGTCCCTCTTTGGTGGAGATTAAAATAATTTTTTAGCAAATTTTGATAAAAGTTAAACAGTTATGAATTTAATGAAATATGTTATTAAAATTAATTGTTAACTTTTATTTAGATTAAAATTTAGATTTCAATCTATATATAAAAAAAAAAAATCTCAAAAGTTGGCCCCTGGGTCCGCCCATGTCTCCAGCTACATAACTTGTTAATTGCTATTACCATCCTAATTTCTCATAATTGGGTTGTTGTAATCTATTTTTCTTGTCGATAATTGTTGCAGGCGATATTGCTTAATACATTTATTTTTTATTTTTTAAAAAAATAATAAGTACAATATTTCCGATCACACGGCCTAATATAGACTACAGACTAATACGGATGAAGAGAGTATCCGAGAAAAATTCATCGTTCTCCCAAACTTTTTCGGTATGACTACCCAACGCCATATAAAACATGCATGTCCAGTATTTTCTGCTTTACAATAAGGCACAACGTGGGATAAAAAATATTTTATGACAATTTTTAATTTTATCTAATTTAACTTTTCTTGATCCATCAAAGCCAAGAATGCAAGTGGTCGTGCCCATGCCAATAAAGTACGCAAAATTATCAACTTTGAATAATTGAGTGAGAGGTGATCAAAGTATTTTCTTTTTCATTTTTTTGGTATTTTATAATAATTTATATCTAGATCATTTAATTCAAGGTAACCAAAAATAAATTTCGTTCGTTCATTAAATTCAAATTACTACTTAAATTAGATGTACCACAATTTATCTACATCATTACTCCAAATTCTTTTGTTCTGCGTGTAGCACAATTTGAATTAATTCAATATTTAATCTCGATATTTTCTAAAAATTATTTTTTCTGTATCGCAAAATCGTTCGACATCCTTCTCTACGTAACGCTTTGGTGTTATAGAGTATTTAATATACATTATTTCCTTTCTAATGGTCAAGAGACAAAAGATGCTCATCCCTTGTTTCAAGATCACAAAATCTATAAAATGAATGTGAACGCTGGCTGGATGAAGAAATAAAGCAACTTATTCTCTAATTATAATTATAATCAGGATTACTTAAAGCAACAATCATTACTCAAAAAGTAATTTCTTTTGCTCATTATTAATTAGTGTAGTACCCTTTTCTTCTTTCTTGCTTTTTTATTTTTTATTTTTTTCCCTTTATTTTGTTTCAAAATGAAAATTAGCTAATTTTTTTTACCATCTTTGATGGTCTCGGTGGACTTGTACGTTTGTTAAATTATAGAAAATTATGTTAGTTTAAAAAACACGCAATTAGCCAAAATCAATATCAACCATATACTAATAAAAGACTTAGAATAACTTAGGTTTGTTTACTTACTTCATCGATTGAAATCATGATAACGACAACCTTTGAAGATTTTAGCACATTGGAATTGTTGACAAATTTGTATGAGAGATTTTAGCACATTTGAATTGTTGACAAATTTGTATGAGCTAAGCATTAGAATTATAAATCAAAAGATTCTAACACAAGAAAATACTAGGTATTTACCTGAAGGACAAATATATCTTATCCATGACGTGAAATAATCGAAAATATTTTACATGAGAATGAACGAAAATATTAATAAAGGTTAATCTACCTTATCACCACTTAAAGTCAAGAGCATAAAAAATACGAGAAAATAACTCTTCATCCATCTGCAAGAAAAGTAAAAAAACAATACAATCTAATATTATGCAATTAATCTCAACACGAAATACGAATATCATCTCGACCTTAAAGAGACATCATGCCTTCAAACATCTCGAGATAAAACACGCTAACTCAGATTGGTTATTAGTGAGGATAGGGCGACTATCTTACGATTTGTGTTGTCACCGATTCACCTTCTTTTACCTTGGTAAAGATTTACAGAAAAGAGATATGAGAAAATTAAGAATATAACGAAAATTCTAACTATCCTTTCACTTGACGAACATCCTTATAATATGAAGATGATTTTTTTTTTTTTTTGAGTGCATTTTGCGGGAAACTATGAGGATTTTCAACATGAATACCATCCTTAATCAAAGCTAATACATAATTATTGCATCTTTATAGTCATAACATAACTCAAGATTTTGTTTGAAACTTATATTAAGACATGCAAATTTTTACTTGCCATAAAAATTGGTTTAAAATCACTATCTAGACCAATTTTCAGAAAGGAGTTATACGAAAAAAATTACAAGATTACTATATTGAGATTAAAAATGACATTATTAACTAAGATTTAGTAGTATAAAATGATTTTAGAAAACATCGAAGGCCATAGCGTTATCAATTGTGAAAATTCTTTATTCCTATTAAACAATAATTTAAATATTTAAATAAATCAAAACTAATAAAGAACAAAAAAATTTCTAATTCCAATTTTAATTTTTATTAAATAATAATTTTAAATATAAAATATTCAACACTAATGAAGCACGAAAAGTGTACAAAAAAAGGATAAATTAACTCGACTATGTAATATTAAATTTATATTCGTCAGTTTTTAATTTTATAATAATCATTAAGTTTAAAATTGTACAAATTATGATTTATTCACATTTATACTTCAAACTTGTACTATCATATATCGATTAACTCTTTATTCTTTGCAAACCTACCAATATCAAATAAATTACAATTTGGAACAATTAAATTGACATATTGAATACTTCGATTACCGTTTAGGCATTATTCTAAAGTTTGGAATAGGAATAGTGTTTCATGACTTTGTTGTATAAGAAAAATGAAATCGAAATTCGTTATCGACTTTCATGTTAATTTCGTGGATAATACTACTGAATTATTGATTGTACTTTATTTGTAACGGAGTGTAACGTCAACTGTGACTACTGACTTACTAGAAATTTGTTAGGCATTAATGTCAAAGCATATTTTTGAACTTTTTCGTTTTATTCACCTAAAACTTTCTAATTAACTATTTTTTAGATATATAATCAGTTGAAGTTGTAATTTGTTTAGAAATGATACTCCTATTTCACTTGCGGAAAATTCTAAATGAACTTTTTATATTTCAAGTTATTGTGCAAAAGAAAAGGTAGAAAAGTAACCAAAACTGGAGGCAAAGATCTCCTTGATTGACGAAGCCACCCTCTTTATTTAATATTTATTATTAGTTTTCTATAAATGAAAGAAATTAAGAAAAGGTCAGCTTCTCAGAATCCCACGTTGGCCCTGTACCAGTCAGCTAAGGGAGGCAGAGGAGCAAGTTCCTAGCAAGATGCTACGGTGACACTATCACTCTATCAGAATATTAAAACCAAAAACCAGTTCAAACTCCAAACCTATTCTTGATTCTCCATGTCCTTCAACAATATTTTATTCAACCAAAAAATGTTAATTGTGCATTAATTTTCTTGATATTCTTATTCCTCATCCATTTCCAGACTCCAATCCAGAGCCCATAACCTGTCAAATGGGAGAGCTAACAGCAAATTTCAGCGCCGTCGTGTTTGTATTTTGCTTTTATTTAGCCATTGTTTCAGCTCAGAAACTCGACACTTTCAGTCGAGAATATGGGCCTTTCAATGAAACACACTACGATATTTTTGAGGTTGAAACCCCTGCTACTATAAGCAATGATGCACTTCAGGTGACTCCAGATTCAGCTTCGTCGGACTTCAATATGAGCTATAATTCAGGCAGAATCCTCTACAAACAGCCCTTCAAGCTCTGGGAAGGTGATATTGCATCATCCAGAGAAAACCCGGTTGCATCTTTCAACACTTCCTTTCTTATCAATATTTACAGGCCCAACAATGAAACTCCCGGCGAAGGTTTGGCTTTCTTGATTGCCGCCGATTTGAACTTGCCGCCCAACAGTTACGGTGAGTTTCTGGGCCTCACGAATGCCACCACCGACGGGAACGACAGCAATCACCTGGTTGCGGTGGAGCTTGACACCTTCAAACAGGATTTTGACCCTGATGACAATCATGTAGGTATCGACATCAATGGCGTCAGATCTTTAAGAACTGAATCTTTGACACCCTACAATATCACATTAGCTCCAAAGGGTCCTAAGTTTTACAACGTGTGGGTGGATTATGACGGTGTTAAGAAATTCCTTGCAGTGTACATAGCAGAACAGGCTGAGAAAACTGGCCCTACTCCTCCCAAGCCTAGCTCGAGTATTATTAGTGCAAATCTGAATCTGCGAGATTATCTAAATCAGTATTCATATTTCGGGTTCTCTGCATCTACAGGGAATTTTACACAATTGAACTGTGTTTTGAGGTGGAATTTTACTATCCACTACTTTCCAGAGCAAAAACACGCATGGTTGAAGATAACTTTAGGAGTTGGAGTGCCTATTTTGGTGCTCCTGATAATGGGAGCAGTGGGATTTGGATACTATTTCCGCAAGCGGCGAATGGCCCATTGTAATTCAAACTTGGCAGGGGCTCTAAAGAGTCTTCCCGGTACACCTCGAGAGTTCAAATTCATGGACCTAAAAAGGGCTACAAACAGTTTTGACGAGAAGAACAAGCTTGGACAAGGAGGATATGGAGTTGTGTTCAAAGGGTTTCTAGCTAAGGAGAATCTGGAGATAGCAGTCAAATGGTTTTCCAGGGAGAGTATCAAAGGACAAGATGATTTCTTGGCTGAACTTACCATCATTAATCGCCTTCGGCATAAACATCTTGTTAAACTTCTGGGTATGTCTCATCTAACACTAAGATTTTATCAGCTAATTTTTTGTTTCTGCCATTCGATTTATTGATTATTATCTTATACTGCTGTATAAAATTGCTCTATCAATTACCTCAAAAGGCTAACTAGATGCAGTAAACCAGTTTTTCATTGTATCATTGGTTGTTCGGATTAATTTACTATTTTCTTAGAGAACTATAATTATTAGTTTTTAACTATCTCAACCAAATGAATTTCGTAGGTGCAAGATTTCTAGTAATTTGGAATTGAACAAAATGAGCAAAATTTAAGATAGAATTTCGTGCCATGGTTGAGGGAAACATGAATACATGGAAAAGCCTAATCAATTTAAATTTTCACTATAAGAAAATAAATGATGAACAGAATTACTTACTTTTGTTTCGGCAACAGGATGGTGCCACAAGAACGGGAAGCTTCTTCTTGTGTATGAATACATGCCGAACGGAAGCCTGGACAAACACCTGTTTTCAGAGCCCAACATAGAGCCACTTGGATGGAGTCTTCGATATAAAATAGCTTCTGGGGTAGCCTCAGCCTTGCATTATCTCCATAACGAGTATGAGCAGAGGGTAGTACACAGAGATCTTAAAGCTAGCAACATCATGCTCGACTCCAACTTCAATTCCCGTCTAGGAGACTTTGGCCTTGCACGGGCGCTCGACAATGGGAAGACCTCATATGCCGAGGCTGAGGGAGTGCTAGGCACAATGGGATACATTGCACCTGAGTGTTTCCACACTGGAAAAGCCACACAACAATCTGATGTCTTTGCATTCGGGGCAGTCTTGTTGGAATTGGTATGTGGTCTACGTCCTGGAACCAGGATTGCTGGCTTCCAATTGTTGGTGGATTGGGTTTGGTTCTTGCATCGTGATGGGCGCTTACTCGAAGCTGTAGATCAGAGATTGTGTAACATATTCGTTGCAGAAGAAGCCGAGAGGCTTCTGCTGCTGGGGTTGGCCTGTTCAAATCCTACTGCTTGTGAAAGGCCTAAAACACAGGCTATAATTCAAATTATCTCGGGAACAGTGCCAGTGCCGAATGTTCCACCGTTCAAGCCGGCTTTTGTGTGGCCGGCTGCTGGACACACAGATTTAGATTCGAGTTCAGTCAATGTGACGTCAATTACAACTTTAACTTCACATTTCGGCTCGGGTTGGAGTCCACAGGATCTTAGCATGGAGAACTATACTGGAAACACAGACTCCTTGGTGTAATTTCTTTTAGTAACAACTATTACCAAGTGCATCCTGTTTTCTTTTTCCCTCTAATTTCTCATTTTCAGTTTTGTTGTAGTTAAATTTGTTGGATATCCTTTTCTTTGAAGTCTGTTGTCATCTTTTTTAGTTTGATATGTTCATTAAGAAAATGAATGGAAGGAGGTATAGTCAGTGTACATTGATATTGGTGGTGTCATACAGTTGACTTTCACTCACTGTAATTGAATGTTACAGCTGTAATGGAAGGAGAAATATTCATTTGATTTCTTTGTCTAACTATAGACCATTAATCTTTAGTGTCTTATTTTAGAGTAAAAGGGCAACTCCGATGGAGTTATGGATTGCTTCAAACGTGTGCCACATTACCTGAAAATATTTACATGGCAAGGGAAAAGGTGAAAAATGACACTCTCCAGTGGACGTGCTAGACATCATTCACTTGGTTTTTTTTAGTTCATTTTCATGGGAGGATATGTCCAAAACGCCCTCCTCTCTATTTGTGCATCTTCCTCTTCATAAAATTTGATGGTGCCTCTTCTTCTTCTTCTTCTTGATGAGTATTAAGAGTCATTTACTGGCTTTGTAGGGTAAGGATTGAGTCATTAAAGGTTGAAAATAAGAGATTTGGCCTTCATACTTGTTGATGGTTGAAATTTTTACTTCCTAGCATCACAATTCATTAACATTGTAATTCTCTAGATCTGTCATTTAATGACTTTTTAGGGTAAGGATTGAGTCATTTGAGGTTGAAAAGAGGTGATTTGGCCTTCATACTTGTTGATGGTTGAAATTTTTACTTCGTAGCATCACAATTCATTAACATTGTAATTCTCTAGATCTGCCAAATAACAGCTCCATTAGTTTCGCAATGTGGTTGAGCTTCAAGGACATCAAATTGTACGAATTTCAATGCTTAAGATAATCGAATTTGATACTGTTAGGTTTGTGAAAAAATTATGTGATTTAAAAGTTTATTGCATGGAGAAAGCTTGTTTAATCTTAGTTTAGAAGTCCAAATTTGATTAGGAATAAAGTTTCATGGTGTTTTGGGAGTTTGATTGAATTAAGGACTTCTTCTTCATCTTGGACTCCACAATTTAGAGATTTGGCTTCTATAAATACTCCACAAGGTATAAACACTTAATAATGCGGAGAAAATGCAAGACTCAAGAGAAATTATAATAATTATATCATTGTTGTATACATTAGGAACAAGAGAGAATTATTTATATTAGATTTAGAGGATTAAAATCTTGTAAGACAATTGGTTATTTCTTGGTATAATAAATTCTTCTTTTCTAAAATTTTCTTGATTATTGTGTGATCCATTAAATTTCATATTGTCCATATTTTTGTCTTTAATTATTTGGTCGGTTTCTCAACAAGTGATATCAAAACGTTCTTGATATCGGGGTTGGTTCATAACAAGTGGTATCAGAGCCAATTGATTATTAAAACGAGGTTGGAACAAAGTCGATTGTTCAGGGATGACAACTTTGAAATTTGATATTCCGCTTTTGGATCGTAACAATAGGTTTTCATTGTGGCAAATCAAGATGCGAGCGGCTCCTGCTCAATTGGATCTTGATGATGCT
>CAIGRP010027377.1:0-16556 GCA_903798385.1 Fraxinus cuspidata | reverse complement strand
TAAAAAAAATTTGGGACTTTACAATGATTCTCATGGATTCTTGGTGAATTCGTCATCTCATAATTATTTAGAGGTATCTTGGCATCTTACATGCATCGTTTATTTTATTTATTTATTTTTTCTTTTTCGTTTAAGAGAGATAATGTGAAGATTAATGTTTATCTTTCTGCCAGTCGTTTAAAAGAGCTAATGTGGAAATTATTGATCATCGTTGAGTACATTGATTACAGATTGAGTTGTCGCTAAATTTATGTAAGCTTTATTCTTTCGAACCGTCTGGCTAGAAAGTACTTCATCTGGATGTGAAATTTAATTCTGCTTGTTGCTAAGGATTTTATAATTACATTTTACCTGTTGTTCCTGTAGTCGAATTATCATGTTGAGTAGACCTGCTTTGCCGCAATGTTTCTTTAAAGTTATCATACTTTCATTAGACCACAACATTCATTTGATGAGTTTTTGAGTTTTACAATAATTAGTTAACTGACATTTTTTTAATATTGTTTTATTCGTAGTTAAAGTAGAAAATCTAAAAATGTGCAAATAATGTTCTTCTTGTATAGTTGCTTCCTGGGTCCTTTGTTCGTCTCTAGGGCCATGGTCTTAGTAACACGGTAGGTTTAGTTAGCTATGAAGAAATTATTTTTAACATACAATTGGAAAGAGCTAACGATAACTTTATTTTGCTACTGGATGGGAGAGATTTCTTGACCACCATAACTTACAAACTGGTTACTTAGTCATTTTTGAATACAATGGAAACTCGACATTCAATGTTTCAATATTCGACCATTTTACTGTAGAAATATCATATAACTCTGACTCTGATATTTTTGATGAGAGATTTTCACTTACGGATAATCCCGCCCAAGTGACATTAATAGCCATTTGCAATGGTCATCGGAAAATTGTAAGCTTTTCTTTAACTTGAATTATTCAAACTTGTATCTTCTTTTACTTAACTATATAAAGCATCATTTTACGCTCGTCTTTTTTACTTAATTCTAGATTCCATTACTCATTAATTTGTGACTTCATTTTGTAGTATGTACCTGAAAACTCCCCTCGACTACATTTACCGAAATCTATCCAAACTGTTGAAATCCTTAATTCTTCACGTCGTCGTTGGCCCATACGTACAAATTTAAGACCAAATGGTTATGTACGATGCCTCACCATAGGTAGGGCAGACTATGCTAGAGAAAAACAGCTCGAAATAGGTGACATATGCATTTTTAGCTTGTGTGGGTTCCCAATATTCACAGTGTGCAAAGTGTACCTTACCAGTGGAACTTTAACTCCTGCATGATTTCCACATTATCATTTGAACCTTTTCATGTGTACTTATTATCGCACATTTCTTTCCTTTTTCCTGTGTGTGAACATTCTACAACTACATTAATTAGGATTCATTTTCTAATATGCTTATGTTATTTCTATTTGAAATTTGGTCTATTTTGTTGTTTAATTTTACGCAAATATGTTATTTATTTATTTGTATTTATAATTTGTAATTTAGACTAATTCTACAAATTTATTTCATTTAGTTGGAGTTTTTAACGAAATTTTTATTTTTGTTATTGCCAATTCCTAAATATAATAAAAGTCCATATTCGAACTTCATTCAATCCTATTCATCTTCGTTCAGAGGCAATCATCCTTCTGGCTGAAAAAAAAAATCCCACTAAGAGCCCATTTTAATAGCTTACAGTTTTACAATTACATTTTTGATCCATAAAGATTTCTACTCTTAATTTTTCATGCCAACCTAATCAAGCTTTTTTTGTGTATATATAGAGAATACTTTGTCCTACCTCGAATCTTGGATGCTTCTTTTCATGTATCTACGTTTGGCTATCAAACTCTACCATTTTACAGCTATAAAGGATTATTGTTTATTTACTCTACGCTCTATTGTAATTCTCTGCATCTCTATTTCAAATTTATTTTTGTTGTTGTGCTTCTTGTTGCTTATTCAAGCAACATATTATTTTATAGGCACCTCCAAGAAATCGAATATTAATAGTGTACTTGAGCCTTTTCCAAAGCAGTCATCACTAAATTTATAAAGAAGTCTTCCGAAAACTTACCATATTTTAAAAGAGCAATTAAATATTTTCACACAGTGGCTATCCTTTGTTTGTGCCCACAAAATGAACATTATGGCACACAAACCAATGGTAACTTTTTTGTCAAGATATTTAGTTGTTCTTTTAAACTATGTTACATTTTCAAGAGACTTCTTTATAAATTGGTGTTGATTACTTTGGAAGAGGCTCAAACTCTATACTAGAACATGATTGTACACTACAAGGTAATACCCTAATTAATATTTCTGTCAATAAATGCTTACTCTGGCACTTGCTCGCTTAAACTTTCATCTTCTCTTTGGCACGGTTAAGCTTTAGTCTTCTTGATTTGCTTTTAGATATCCATTGAATAGAGGAAATCATGAGATAGTTCTTCCCAAAAAATGAAATGAAGATTTCTTCTTCTCAAGACAGTCTTATAATTTCATCTCAGGTATTTCTTCCCTTTGAAATTCAACTTACTTAATAGCTTCTGATGAGATCACTATTTCTTCATATTTCTTAGATTTTTTCCCAAATACACAATTTGTTGGTTATCATCTTACTTGCTCCTAAACGATCCAACAATAATATCGTTGCTGCATCTTGTTGCAATGGTTCTACTGATTTTTTTAGATTTGCCTTTGGGTTAACTTCTAGCCCTCTCCTTTACCACCAATATTTATAATTTTTTTCTCTCTTGTTACATAGTATCTATTTAATCAGACTTACTACTGAAATCCCGTTACTTTGTTTTTATGAACAAAACAAATTTTCGAGGAATTTGGCAATGCAAGAACTGTTAAAAATGGGTATTCACGATATTTTCTATATAAGTTTTTTATATCAGAATTTCTTATGTTTTCGAGAGAATGCAATCCGTTTATGGTATCTTGTAAAGTAAGAGGCTCCTACATTTCAATTTTAGAGCTTATTATTTAATAGTTTTCGCATTACAAGCTATCCCTTTTATCCTCTTTGACATGTTGCCTGGAAACATTTAGCAACATTTGCTTAACTTTGATGCAGCTAATTCTTATCACACAATTATATATATATATATGCTATTACATAGTCAACTATATGTTGAAAATATTGTTCAAAAGTTAATAAAATTGGTTGTGGAATAAAAATTAGATTTTGAGGCCAAATTGATGAACTATGCGACCGCATAGTTCAATATGGCATGCGGTCGCATAGCCATATACCAAGACCTACACGACCGGTAGAGAAATGGCCTATCCAATCGCAAACCTATGTGACCGTGTAGAGAAATGGCCTATCCAATCGCATAGAGAAAAAATATAGCCATTTATGGCCATTAATGTTTGAATTTTGGTGGCTTTTCATCTAATTTTGGCACCATTTCGTGGAAAACTATTGAGGCCTATATATAGGTGATCAATGTTCAAAGGCAAGATGATGAATATCATTCTTGAAAACATATTTATTCCACCCATCATTGAAATCAATGTTCAAGTTTCGGAGGATTTTCACTAGTGTTTAATTTTTAAATCCTTTACAAGGTTTGATTAATCATGCAAACCATTTGTTATAATCCCATTAAACATCATTTCAATCCGAGAGTGGGAAAATATAGTTTGAGGACAACGATTACGTGTTCGAGCCTTTCTTTTCATCTTCCGTTGATCTTCTTTTGTTTTCTCTAATTTTCTATTTTTTTGTTCTTTACTTTTATCTCCATACCTCTTTGTGTACCTTATATATTTTCCAACAATCTCAAACTATATTCTGCGCAATGGAGAATGAAAGCACTATTGCGACGATCAAGTTGATAAATCAGGATCTTGTTAGATTGGATCGCTTTGATGGAAACAATTTCACATTCCTACTAACATCTTTGAAGATATTCTACATCCTTGATCCGGATTTGGCACCATTACCGAAACCAAAAAATGGAGAAACCAATGCCGTGAGAGTCGAAAGATAAAAGCGCCAAAAAGATGAACTCATATGCCGCGGTCACATTCTCAATACGTTATCTGAACCAGTTATATGATCTCTACACCAACACATCATCGGCAAAGGAAATTTGGAATGCTTTGGAAAATAAGTACAAAGCCGAAAAAGAAGGTACAAAGAAAATTTTAATTTCAAGGTACATTGATTTTAGATTTCTTGATAATATTTTTCTTCTTCCCTAAATTCATGAATTACAAGTGCTTGTCAACAAGTTGAAGGCGTTCAAAATTGAGATTCTGGAAACTTTCCAAGTGGAAGAAATTATTGTAAAACTTCTCAGAACTTCGAAAGAATATTAGAAGAAAATCATGCATAGTTCCGAAGACTATTCAATTGTAAAAATATCTTCGAATTGAGGAAGAATCGAGCGCAAGAGATAAGAATAACAATTCTTATGAAGGCACTTCAAAAGCCAATACCATGGAGAAGACCGAGCCTTCTAATAAATCCAACAAGAGAAAGCCTTCAAGGAACTTTAATAAGTTCAAGAAGAAGACCAAATGTTGTTGTTTTGTGTGTGGAAAATCTGGACATTATGCAGAAGAATGTCGACATCAAAAAAGAAACAATTTCGAAGGAAAAGTGAACTCCATCAAGGAAGATAACATTGTGACCATTGTAGGCAAAATTAATGCTATCAATGGAAAGGTTCCCGGTTGGTGGTATGATATGTGTGCAATTGTAGATGTATCATATGATAAGTCCTTTTTGAAGACTTATTATAAAGTCGATGGAGAACAAGAAATTCGGATGGATAACGAAGTTCGATCCGAAGTATTTTGAAAATGAAATGTAGATATCGTCTTCACTTCCGGCTAGATAGTTACTTTGATAAGTGTACTATATGCTCCTGATATGAATAGGAACTTAATAAGTGGAAATCTCTTCGGAAAATTGGGTATAAAATGTGTTTATGATTCCAGTAAACTTGTACTATATTTAAATGAGAAATTTGTTGGAAAATGTTATTCTTGTGAAGGAATGATCAAATTATGTACGTTGACAAATTGATTAATAATAAAGTTGATTTTGTTTATATTGTTAATTTATTTACATTATGGCATACTACATTAGGTCACGTAAGTAAGAGTACCATGAAAAGAATGTTAAAATGTGACTTAATATCATATGATGAAAATGATACATTTAAATGTGAAATATATGTAGAATCTAAAATGACTAAGAAACCTTATCAAAGTGTGAAAAGGACTTCTAGCATTTTAGAATTAATTCATACGGGATATATATGAATTAAATGGCATGTAGACTCGAGGTGGAAATAGGTACTATTATTACCTTCATTGATGATATCATTGGATATACATATGTTGGTTTGATGAAGCATAAACATGAAGCATTTGACATGTTTAAAGTATATAAAAATGAAGTTGAGAATCACCTAAGTAAGAAAATAAAAATACTAAGAAATGATATAGGAGGTGAGTACTTTTCTAGTGATTTTAACTCGTTTTGTGAACAACAATGCATAATTTGTCAATATTCTACACCTAGGACATCTAAGCAAAATGGTTTGGCTGAAAGAAAAAATAGAACTTTGGTTGAAATGATAAATGCCATGTTAATTTATGCTGAGTTTCCATTTAAGTAAAGCATTATTGAGTGCGTGTAGGATATTAAATAGAATTCCTTCGAAATTTACTAAGGTTTCTCCTTATGAATTGTAGAAAGGAAGAAAACAAAACATTGAATATTTCAAAGTGTGGGAGTGCCTTGCTTATTGTAAGAATATGAACCCTAATAAATCCCGAACAACTCCATGGTGATTTACTTGGACGGATAAGTTTATGCAATAAATCATTAATTTCCTTGATATAGTGATCAAATAATTCTTTGTTTATTTGAATATAACGGGATTTTGTAGGAATGTTTGATTCATGGAAATCATGAGTATATGGTAGGGACACCATATGCTTTTTCCTATTCCAAAAAGCATTTGGAATAATAGAGCATATCTCGTCCTCGATACGCTTTTGAAAAGGAGAGTTTTCCTTTTGAAAAGAGGAATTTTTCAACTATTCATCGATTCTTTGATATCTTATCTCTTCTTTTAAAAATTGAATATGATTTTTTAAAAATTAATATTGTTAATAATTTTTGAAATTTAAGCTCCTTTCAAAGTATTTACATCTTTGTAAGAAGAAGGATTCGTAAATTTGAAAAAAAAATTCTTGACAAAAATATTTGTAGTTAATCATTTTGAATTAGCTTGAAAATGATAATTTTGAACAATAAAATGAATGCCAAGAACTACTTCTTGGTCCAAATTTTTGACAAGATAAAATATATTTTTAAAACAGATATTTGAATTGTAAACATGAGCTTTTAAAAGTTTATATTGAATATTCAATCTTTTTCCACTAGCATCATAAAGACACTCAGTGGTTTTTTCAAAATATTTTGTAAGGACTAATCCTTCCCTAATACAATTCTGATTCGCACCAGAATCAATTAAGACTCTAGTATGAAGTTTAAAATCTTTATTGATAATAATATCCATTTGACAATACCATTTCTGAAGTTGAATACGACTAATAACATTAACCTTTTTTTTCTACAATTTGAGGAATTTTTGAAGATTGAAAATCAATTTCTTCTTGTTCAGAAGAATCAGAATCATAAATAATTTGATTTTCTTGTTTAGTTTTCAAGACTTCCATTCTGACATCTTTTATTTGATTTTCGAGAATAGAAATTTGAGATTTCGTCTCATTGATTTTCGATCTTAAATTAGAGCTAGAGTATTTTGAAAATTTTGAAGATTCAGATTTAAATCTACACATAATATTTTTAATACTATGAGGATCTTCAAATTTGTAAAATTTAGAAGGGATAAGAGATTTGAAGATTATTAGTCTTGCTTTTCATATGACATTTATTAAAATAATGTCCTGTTTGCTTACATTTTCAGCAAGTGACATTAGAATTTTTCGAAAATATTTTCTTTGAAAATCGCTTTTTAGAATAATTCTTTGAATAAGAAGGTTTTTGAAAATTATTTTCTTTTTTGAACTACTTTCTTCTTTTGTAAGAAGGATTTTTTTTTTTGAAGAGTGAGAAATTATTTTCTCAAGGCCATATTGTTCACAAAATGATTCGAGTTCATTACGACTTTTAGATCTATCTCATTTTAATTTGGCTTTGAGTTGCAGATCATTGCAAAGTGCCAGACCTTCTTTATTGACAAAATGAATAATTTCTCCATATGTAAGTATATCCTATGGAATATTTTCTTGATATTGACTTCTTATTGAAGTTCTAACACTTTCTGCAAAGAGTTTTGGAAGTCTAGATATAAATATTTCTTTCCAATTAGATTGATCACAATCTTCTCATATGAAGACACGCGATAAAAACATATCATTATACCACCGAAAATCGTGAAGTTTTGAACATCTAAGATTCATAAGAATTTCGTACTGTCGATCGATTACATTAGTAGGTACTCTAATAAAATGTTTGATAATACTATAAATAAGAGTATAGAGACTGTCATTTTCTCTAGTTTCATCATTTGAGATTTCATTATCGCTTGCCATTCATCTTGGTTGAGATAATTTCCCCACCAATTTTTAAGTTGACTTGTAAATCCTAATAATAGATTTAGTAAAGAAACTTTTTGATCAACACTTGTTGATTTATATGTTTTCCAACACATAGACATGATTTCAATTTGTCGAACAATTTGATATTTTGTTAGGCCATCAATATTCCATTCGACCATAGATTTACCATCAAAATTCATTGGAGGTTATGCTTTTTCTTCAAAGAGCAAATTGGGTATAATATTTTGAGGATAATATGGAAAACTTTTGAATATGAACCTTTCAATTTATTAATATAAAAATTTTCATTTTCATTTTCAATAAATTGAGATTCAACTTCATTAGATGTATTGATATTTTTCGAAAGAGAAGGAGATGATAATTTAGATAATTGAGTTACACGTTCTTTTAATACATGAGTCTCATTATCTAATTTTCCAATTTTAGGAATCATATTTGAAGGATGGGGTTTGAATAAAACATTGACATAATTTTTTTCCTTTATCAATTGATTTTTATTTTTTAGAATTAGTTTTTGAAATTTCTTTCTCAGTATTAGAACTTAATTCAATTGTATTTAACTGAGAACACATGGATTGAAAAACAAAATTTGTATAATTTTTTTCTAAGCTTGAATATTTTTAATATCTTTAGCTATTATTTCAGAATCATCTGATCTTTTGCTAGATATTCTTTTGAGAGGAAATGCAAGAATTTAAGTAATTCCTTGAGAAACTACAATTTTTTGTACAAGAGGATGAGTAGTTTGAAAAGTATCACCTTTAGGTGTTTTCCAAATCTTTTTTAAAGAATTTATATTTTGAATAATTTTTGATTTAGAGGGATTTTTATTATAAATTTTGAAATATGCCCACTCATAGAAACTTAAATCCTCTGGAAAGGCCTCAAATTCTTCCCAATAAGATTCAATTTATTTTTGAGAAATTTCTTTTTTGAAAACTTTTGACTTCAGGGGTTTTTTTAGTAATTAATCTATTTATTCTATCAATAGTAGAATAAATAACATTCCATTACTGATCAAGCCTTTCTGAATGAGGTGCCATATCGGATAAAGTAGGAGAACCATGTTGTTCTGGTTCATCTCCCTTATCTTTTTCATAATGGGGTTTTGGAACATTGGAGTTAAAATCAACTTCTCTTAAAGAAGAGGTAGAAAAATATAGAAGGTTGAAAAGTATTTTGCCTAGATTTAGATCTAGATGAATGCGATTTTTGAATAGTATATGAAGATGAAGGTTTGTCAAAAATAACTTTGACATTTCCATCAGGAAAAAAATTATTTGATTAGGATTTCTTCTTACTGGGGTTAGAATTGGGTTTTGAGCATTTTCAAAATCCCATTCTAGTCCTCTAGCTTGAAAATTCCATGGAATTCATTTGGGAATCATAACATTTGATGAAGTGAATTAACTTCAACCAAAAGACTTTCATCTCTTGAAGAAGATCCAAAAGCTAGAATATTGAGTTGAGTATTCAAAAGCTTATAATATATTCTATATATTAAAACAAAAGCTCTTCAACGATTATCAACATTAAAATTTTATGTTTGAACTTGAAGATTAAGAGCATTAAGAATAGCTCAATATTGAAGGCTAATTGAAAAATTTGGATAACAATTTGAAAATACTAGACCACTTTCGAGATTAGACTCGAAAATGGAAAGTATTGAATATTCAAACATTAAGAGTCTCTTGTCTCTTAGAATCAAAAGAACTCGAATGTGTAGACCAAGTCTAAACAGAGGTTTGACTACAATTTGAACAAGTCCAACATGAAGATATTTAAAGGAAACAATTTGATTTAATAGGTATAGTTTGCTCCAAAGTTTTGAAAACATAACTTTGAGTAAAATCAAAATTTCCTATCCCATAGATATAACTTTTATCTACATTTTGAATAGTCAAATTTTGAAATCTTTGCTCTATTTTAGATATTTGAAATTCATTTGATGAAGATGCAGATGCATGATTTTGATCTAATTCTTCATTGTCATCTTGAAAATAATTTGAAATATCATCACCACTACTGTTTGAACCACTTCCTTTATTAAAGTAATTTGACATAAAAGATATAACTGAATAGTAATAAGAAAATAGTAATCTTAATATTGAAAACAGAATGTTATAGGCAAATTGTTGCAGTGCAAAGCCTACAACTGGACTACCTAAACGCCTACTCAGGCAACACGACTAACCAATGCTTCAGAGACATCCCGTCTTACACCAATCTAACATTTAACACTATGCAGACAATAGTTTAACACTTATTAGTTCAAATATTTTGGACTTGAGAAAAATATTTTACTCAATCTTACTCTTTAAAGATTTGAACACTTCAAAAAGGAGGCAAACACCTTTTTAAAACCTCAAGAAAATATTTTATTCCAATTTGCTCATAATTTAAAAGTCTCATGGATATTCTGTTGGGACTATCAAATTGTTCAAAAATCAGGATCCGAATATCATGTTAAAAAAGTTATTTGGAGACTCAAAATCAAATGGTAGTCAAAATTTCATGAGACAAATTGCTGTCCAAAACAGTAAATTCCTAGATTCAAGAACGGAGAAACGCATGCATTTCAAAATTATCCAAAAAGGAACTTGACAAAAGTGCTGATTTCCTCACAAAGCAATCAATACTATTGGCTATGTTAAGCCAATGTAAAACTTCTTAAGAATTGCAAGCTATTTTAGAAAGAATTGTTGCTCTTGCAAGATCTTCATCAAAGAAATCAAATTCAAAAGAAACTTCTTCTCAAGCAAATTTATCAGATATCGAACAAATTAATGAAGACATGTGCTTTGGTTTAGAAAATATTGATGAATTAATTGAAAAAGAAACTTAAAAAATACTCCTTCAAATTGACTATATGGACCCACTTATCTTGATGAACTAAGAGAATTTAGGATTCAAAAATCGAAAGACTCATTATTTAAAATGTGTATGTCACCAAAAAATTATTATTGCTCCTTGAAAATTATCAAAAAATGGATAAAAAAAACTTTAGTAACTTTACTAAAGTAAAATTCAAAAAGTCAGGAAAAGTGGAAAAGTTTGGTGAATTATTGTCAAAAGATCGTACGTCATTATCAAAAGGTGAGATACAATTGTCAAAAGTAGGAATGCCATTGTCAAAAGGTAATGTGCAATTATCAAGAGTAGTTGAAAGATAATGACAGGTGGTTGTCTTTTCATATCAAAACGGTTGATTGCTTTTCAAGATTCATTCATCAAAATTAAATTGGTTTCAAGTCCATGCTCAAGATTTCAAGTATAAAAGAAGACTCAAGATGAAAGCTCTCCTCAAGTGTAATAGAGCAGGAAATAGTACATTTCATGAAATTTTTTAAATTATCCTTGTAATTTTTAAAATCTCTTTTTAAAATCTTTTCAATTGTAATTTTCAGTTTTGAGTTTCAATTTTCTTATTGTAATTTCAAAATTATTAAATCAATAAATTCATTGTTTCCATTAACATCTACTTCTCTTATTAAACTAGACTTTTTGATAATCAAAATAATTGAAAAGTGATTCGAATGAATCATCGTCTGAGAGACGCATTCTCTTCTCTTTCCAAGGGTCATGTCCCTAGTCTTCAAATGATAATACCCTTTGAATTGAAATTTTAGAAAACCAATATAATTTTTTTTTTGTTAATTTGGAGTATAGGTTATTATAAATGATCCAGATTTAACAAGGATAGTTTTATAATAAACTCTTAATTTTTTGATATTTTTTGGAAAATACTGAAAATTCGGGGGAAAATTATTTTGAAGGCAATCTTCTAGAGATGAATATATATGGATCCAAGATGTTTCCATCTCGAAAATGGGAATATGGTCAGGTTTGGTAAAATATTGAAAAGTTGAAGGAGGATTGATATTTGGTAATTTTTTATATCATTTCGAGGGCTTTTTGAAATTTGAAGATGTTCAATGATCATCTGAATTTGAGAGGATGGTTTTTTAAAGCTAAAGTATTTTTTCAAGAGGTAAAAGAGCTATACTCTACAAATTTAGAGCCTTTGAATGAATTTTGAATATAATCATCAATTGAACATATTGGAATTTGAATATTTTTCTTATCTTTCTTCTTTGAAGAAGAATATTCCATATTTTCTTCTTTGAATATCTCATTAATTTTGAATCTCTCGAATTTTTCTCATAATTTCCTTTCTTTTGTAAGAACTCTCTTGTGAGGAATTTTTCAAAAAAGTTTGAATATCCTTGTATATATAGAATTTCAAAATCAAAACATGACAAAATAGCTTGCCATCTAACAAAGATTTGTTTGGAAATAAGATTTTTGACATCTTTTTTGTAAAACATATTTGGATGCTTTATAATGTGTTTTTAATACAATTTTTTTATTAATTAAATTATCTTGAAATTTTGAAATACATAAAACAATTGATAAAATTTCTTTTTTAATAGTTGAATAGTTCTTTTGAGGGCCAATCCACACACTAGAATGAAATCAGACCAACTATTCTTGACTAGACTCTTTTAGAATCTGTTTGAGAACACCACCAAAACCAATGTCTGATGCATCAATTTCAACAATAATTAACGTAGTGGGGTCTAATATTGACACACAATGAATGCTTCTTATAGTTATTTTGACATTTTGAACAGACACACGGTATGTTCACGACTCCATAGGATCGGATTTTTTGTAATCTTTTAAAAAGAGGTGCACATAGGATTCTTGTCTCTTTGATAAAGTCACCACATAATTGACACATTCTAAAAAAATTGAAGACTATTTCTTTTTATATAGAATTTTATCAAGAAATTTGTCAGTGAAGTCTAAACTTCTTTGAATTGGTGTAATGGTTCTTAGATGAATGTTATGTTATGTCCTAAGTACTTAATGCTTGTTTGACATAAAATAACTGTTTTAGCAGAAATTGCTAAGCTATTATTTTTATGACATGAATGAATGTATTTAAATGTTCGAAATGATGTTCCAAACTTTCAGAAAAGATTAATATAACATCAATATAAACAATTATAAAATCTGAATAAGAATTGAAATTATCATTCATAATTTTTTGAAATTCAAAAGGAGCATTTTTGAGATCGAATGGCATAACATTCCATTCGTATTGTCCAAAAGGAATATTGAATGAAGTCTTATAATGATCTTCTTCTTTAATTTAAATTTGCCAAAAATCTGACTTCATATTAAATTTAGAAAAGATCAAAACTTTGAATAATATATCTTTTTTTTAAGGTAATGGATATCTAATTCATTGTAGATAGGCATGTCAAAGTGGCTCGACCAGCACATGGCTCGGGCCAAGCCCCATTTTTGGGCCTCAACTCGAGCCCAAGCCCGCCACACGGACAAGCCGAGTCGAGTTTCATTAAAAAAACATTTAAAAAAATATAGCTACCTGCAACTATATATATATATGTGTGTGTGTGTGTGTGTGTGTGACAAGTTGCATAGATAAAAAAAAAAAAGAACGAGTCGGCTTGGTTTTGGCTAGGTTCAGGCCAAAAGAAGCTCGACCATATTTGCTCAAACCGAGCCCTAAATATGGAGCTTTATTGGGATGTTTATAATTGACAACTAAATGAGGGACTTTACGCTCAATTTCAGTTGAATTGTTGACATAAAATGTCGAACAACTCCATGGTGATTTACTTGGACGGATAAGTTTCTTATCCAGTGAATCATTAATTTCCTTTATTTAAATAGGATGGGATTTTGTAGAGATATTTGATTCATGAAAATCATGAGTATATGGTAAGGACACCATATGTTTTTTCCTATTCCAAAAAGCATTTGGAATAGTAGAGCATATCTCGTCTCGATATGCTTTTGAAAAAGAGAGATTTACTTTTGAAAAGATGAATCTTTAAATTATTACTCAATTCTTTGCAATCTTATGTCTTCTTTTAAAAATTCAATATTATTTTTTTAAAATTAATATTGTTAATAGTTTTTGAAATAGAAGCTTCTTTCAAGCTATTTACATCTTTGTAAGGAGGATTAGTAAATTTGAAAATAATTTCTTGACAAAAAATATTTGTAGTTAATCATTTTGAATCTCCCTGAAAATGATAAATTTGAAAAAAGGGTGCTAATTATTACTTCTTGGTCCAAATTTTTGACAAGATAAAATATATTCTTAAAACAGATGTTTGAATTGCAAACTTGAGCTTTCGAGAGTTTATATTAAATATTCAATTTTTTTCCACTATCACCATATAGAAGTTCAGTGGTATTTTAAAAATACTTCTTACGTATTAATCCTTCCCTAATATAATTCTGATTCGCACCAGAATCAATTAAGACTCTAGTATAAAGTTTAAAATCTTTATTGATAATAATATCCATTTCACAATATCATTTCTGAAGTTGAATACGGCTAATAATATTAACATCTTTTTGTAAAATATCTTTGGATACTTTAAAATCCGTTTTTAAAATAATTTTTTTATTAATAAAATCATCTTGAAAATTTGAAATGCATAAAACAATTGATAAAATTTCCTTTTTGTTAGTTGAATAGTTCTTTTGAGGACCAATTCAAACACAAAAATGAAATCAGACCAACTGTTCTTGACTATATTCTTTTGGAATTTATTTGAGGATACCATCAAAACCAATATCTGATGCATCAATTTCATTAGTAATTGATGTAGTTGGGTCTAATATTCACAAACAAGGAATACTTTTGATGAAAGAGAAAACTGAAAATTATCAATTAAAGAAAAAGTTCAAATCCCTTATTCCTTCAAAATCTTACGAATTTGATGATTCTCATAGTATTAAAAGTATTATGAGTAGATTTAAATCTGAATTTTCAAAAAATTTCAAAATCCTCTAGTTCTGGAAAATTTTGAAGATTCAGATTTAAATTTACTCATAATATTTTTAATACTATGATGATCATCAAATTCATAAGATTTTGAAGGAATAAGGGATTTGAACTTTTTCTTTAGTTGCGGATCTTCAATTTTCTCAACTATATCTTGAATAAGTTCTTCTTGTTGAGTAAGAACATTTTATTCAAATTTTATAATTATTTATATTGATGATATTTTAATCTTTTCTGAAAGCAAAAATAAATTTTTTTTCCTTCTTACAAAAGAAGAATTTATTTTCGAAAAGAAAAGAACTTTAAAAAACCTTCTTATTCAAAGAATTATTCTAAAATTCGATTTGGTTAGATTGGTGTAAGGTATGGATGTCAATTGAAGCGTTGGTCAACCATATTGTCAGAGTAAGCATTTAGGTGGTTCCATTGTAGGCTTAGCACTGCATCAATTTGCATGCAGCATCTCGTTTTGAATAGTAATTCTTTCTTAAATAATTTTTTTACCGTCGTCACTTTTTCTACAAAAACTCCAAATTTCAAAAGAAAAAAAAAAGAGAGAGAGAAGATTTTTTTTATTGTAAACTCTAAATTTTGATTGTAGTCATGCTTTTCATTTATATGTAATTGTTTTTTGATAATTATTGAATATATAGGATAATTTTGGAAAAATCAATCATTTATCATTTACATTTTATATATATTAATTCGTACTACAAAAGCAAAAAAATAATTTATATGTAGGTAAACAAATTTTTTAAACTAAAATAGGTAGGCAAATTTTCTTAACTTGTACAAATGTTTAAATCGATTAACCAAATCAAACGAAACCGACCCAAACTAATTTGGTTTGGTTTGGTTTTGTACTGTGGATGTGGAGTGTGACATTTGGGTCGCGAATGGAGATGTGATCAAAATGTTGAAATCATTTATCTGTAAGAGACCCTGATCAGGTAGAGTGTGTAAAGGGCATTTCTATCACTTCTGTTAGGTGGAGACCCATTATCCACGTAGGTTGGGAGAAGTGATGTGGTGATAGAGAATTATCCCGAGAACTTAGAATCTATAAAGGCTTACCAATTAGACATGTATTTTTGAGTGATTAGTCTAGTGAGTATGGTGGGCGATGATGTGAGATATGTGTTCTCGAGGTGCGAGCAATACGTAATGGGATATGATAAGTGTGATTAGATCTTTTCGTGAGGTCATTTATGCATTTGTTGCATATGTGTTGATCACCCACAATACTTACTAGACTAATCACTCAAAAATACATGTCTAACTGGTAAGCCTCTATAGATTCTAAATTATCGGGATAATTCTCTATAACCACATCACTTCTCCCAACCTACGTGGATAATGGGTCTCCACCTAACAGAAGTGATAGAAATGCCCCTCTCACACTCCACCTGATCAAGCCTCTTACTGATAAATGATTTCAACATTTTGATCACATCTCCACTCGTGATCCAAATGTCACACTCCACATCCCCAGTACAAAACCACCAATGTACCCCTATGCATCTATACTCCACCTCACAAAAAAGACACAAACACACACACACACACACACATACACACACTTCTAATGCATCACAATCCACTATGCATGCAAACTCATTACACGAAGTAATAAGATCACTCAAATTCATGANAACCACCAATGTACCCCTAGGCATATATACTCCATCTTACAAAAGATATACACAAACACACACACTGCTAATGCATCATAATCCACTATGCGTGCAAATACATTACACAGAGTAATTAGATCACTTTTATTCATGCTAATGCACATATCAAACACATTGAAAAGGTAACATATATCATACAATCGAATTGAGCAATCATACACGTGCAGAAAGGATTACACGCGGATGCAAATGCAGTAACTAGGTTTTACACTTAAAATCATTAGGGTCATCACTCGACCCTATAACCAAATTCATCCCGCCTCTCAACTTACCACGCTGTTTATCCTTTTTGTTGGGACATTCCCTAATGAAGTGTCCAATCTTACCACAACTGTAACACCGTCTACTACTAGACTTATCCAATCTCTTACTCTTCTTCTTATCACCCTCATCA
>CAIGRP010027374.1:13344-23585 GCA_903798385.1 Fraxinus cuspidata | reverse complement strand
TGAAAGTTGAATTTCAATGCCAGCATGTGCACAACTTCCTTTAAATTTTTCTTCATTTCAAATAGTTGCTCAACATGCAGATCTTCATAATCGGGAACCACACGTGAAGAATTAGACGACAGTCTTCTCGTTCCAGCCCCTGAGCTCCCACCCCGCTCATGTTTCTGACGAGATAAAGTAATCAAATCCTCATTTGTAAATTCATTTATATTCTAGTTGTCCTAAACTACAGACTGAATTCTGTGCGTCACAGCGATGTTACGATGATGACCAACTGTCTCAGGAATATTGGCATCATTCGCTCGAGCGATCTCCACTGTATCCCAAAAATCATTTGCATTATCATTTACTCCATCCGAATGTTCATTTCTACTTTCTGCGTCGTCCTTCCTCACTAAAGTTATGCAAATATGTGTCATTTACATTTTGTTCAACTTAAACAGATAATTCAGTTCAACATCAGATGTAACCTTCATAGGTAGAATAGAAAATGATAAATGTTTTTTGAATTGAAATCTTAGTACCATATCGTATCGAGATGAATCGACGTTCATCTTGTTCTGTATATCATGATACAGTTCCTCGTACGATGTACTCTCTGTTATATGTGTTGGAATACTACTTTATATGTCATTCCATGACTATCGATTATTTTCATCCAATTCAAAATCACCAAATTAACAAATCGGGAATACAATCATCACATCTGCATGACAAAACACAATTTGTGAACATTTATTCAAAAATTCGGCTAACCATGACAACAGAAACTTGTTAAAAAAATATATATATATAAATAACAACCGGCTGTTAACAGCCAGCCTTTTGTAACATGCATATAATTTTTTTTCGTTTGTGCTTACAAAAATATACATCTGCTAAAAAAATTATCTGTCTGCAATCTATGTTGAATCTTAATTTATAGATTAAAAACGCATACACATTTAACGAAAAAGAAATTAAACATACGTAAATATACTTATCGACTCGAAGTATTTGACAGAAAACAATTTTTCCTTCAGCTATCGATATTTTTGAGATTTCTAGATTGAAGAAGATGAGATAGTTTTTATTTGTGTTGGAGCTGATTTTGAAATTTTAAGTAGGGAGTGTTTGGTTTTTATTTGTTAACTAAAATGGTAGTATTATCTTTTTAATAAAATCATATTTTGTAATTGTTTTATATACTTAACGACATTTTTGTCTTTAAACCTCAAATAGGTCAATGTGAAAATGTGTAATAGAGGAAAAGTCAAAGTGGAAATTTGGGCCTGACTGAGCCCTTTTTACAAGTACCCAGTATTTTACAGGTTTTTGGCCATTCTAGGTGACTCGTTACTGGTTCTTGGTGAGTTGGGTTGACTCACCCTGGTTTCAACGATTCTTGCCAACTCATTCCTGGTTCTTATTGAGTCTAAGTGACTCGTTCTGCTCTTGCACAAATTCTGGTGTTCCTTGTCCAATTCTGGTATTCTTATATTTACACCTTGCTCTTGAAACCATAGGTATATTCTAACCCCACTTTTTTTAAAAAAATTTTTGGATATAATAACTGCTTTAGTGTGTAGTTATTAAGATAATTGGCTTACTAGTATTTTCCTTTGTTCAAGATCACTTGTGGGGATATGAGAATCTGAGGGAAAAATGGATAAAAGGGGCTTCGGTCCTTAAACCCACTCAATTGATAGTTCCTTTAATGCATTGCTTGTATTGGTTATCTGCTAAACCTCTTTTATTATATAAATCTGCTGCTATGCGACACATTATAATCTGTTTCTTTTTCGCAAAATTTTATGATAAGTAAGAATCTGTTTTAAGTGTACAAAAGAATCTTGCTTATTTTTTTGCAAATGTTATTGTTCATTTACCTTGCTTAAGTTTGAATTTCATTGTCTGTGGCATAAATTTTATTTTGCGATCTTATTTGTAAAACATGAGTTCTGCACAAAAGTTTGAGGTAGAATTGTGGAATGGCACAAGAGACTTCAGTCTTTGGCGCTGGAAGATGAGCGCTCTGTTGCAACAGAGATGTGTCGTTGCCTTAGATAGTACATGGGCAGTAGAAGTAAGTGCATTTAGGAAGAAAGAGTTAGACGAGATTGTCTAGAGTTCCATTTTTCTTCATTTATCTGATAGCGTGGTTAGAAAAATAGGACAGACAACCTTAGCTGAATCTTTAAGTAAAAAACTAGAGAGCCTCTATTTGACTAAGACAATGCCAAATAAGTGTTATCTGTTAAGGCTTTTCTACAATTTTAGATTTGACTCTTCCCCAAGCTTAGAAGAGAACATTGATAAGTTTAGAAAGCTAATTCACGATTTAGCTAATTGTGATGAGAAACGTGAGATGATTCACAAATTGTGACCTTATTGAATTCCTTAGGAGTTAAGTTTAGGAAAATAAGAAATGCATTGGAATATGGGAAAGAAAAACTTTCCGTGGACACAATAATCTCAGTTCAAAGAAATAGAGAACTTAAACTAAAGACATATTTTAAAAATGTCAATAATGGTGAAGGCTTCACTGTAAAAGATAATTAAATAATAAGAGTGCAAATTTTAGTAATTACAATTCTTACATGAAAAAGAAAGGGACTAACAAAAAAGAGAAGATAAGATCAAGAACAAATGAAATATTAACAGGAAGGTTAAAAATGCAATTACTCTGACAATTTGGGCATTTCATAAAAGATCATTTCAAGAAAGTTGTTGATATTAAAATAAATAAATAAATAAAATCAAATAATGATGGTTCAACAGCTATAGCTTGTAACGGTGACTCTGAATGCATTGGGTTGTCTTAGCGACTACTAGTATTCTGACCGTAAATATAAATGGTGGGTAAGTTCACATGGAAAATATAAATGGTGGGCAAGTTCAGATGAAAAATGACGAGAATTGTCAGATTAAAAGCATTGGTAAACTTAACTTACTGTTAGAAAATAATTATATTCTAGAATTGAATAAAGCTAGATATGCCCCTGATTTGCAGAGAAACCTGATTTTCTTAGATGAATATGATATAAGAGTTCATAAAGGATTTATAAAAAAAAAAAAAAAAAAAATTGAATTCAAAGGAAGTGATTTCTATTTACAAACTGAATGGAATTTGCACCGTGCAGGCTATGCCCTTGGTAGTCAATAGTTCTACTACAACAAATGTACATTCTGATAAGTCACTAATTTGGCATAAAAGTCTGGGTCACGAAAGTAATAAAATATATTGAAGAAATCTGGGTTTTCGGAAAAGATAAAATAAAACAACATAAGTTTTGTGAGGAATGTATCATTGGAAAGCAAATCAAAAAGAGAATTTTTTTTTTTCTTTATATGAATGGAATTCATAAATTCATTTCTATTCTTGAATATTTACATTCCGATCTTAGGGACTAGAATCTATAACTATTCTTAGCGAGTTCAAATTTTATCTGGATTTTATCTATTTATTGTAGATGAATTTCAATAAAAATTTGGACTTTTTTGCTAAAGGAAAAATTTGATACTTTTAAAACTTTGAGCAATGAAAAATGTTGATTGAAAATCAAACCAATAAGAAATTTAAAGCTCCTAGAACCGATCAGTAGGGGTGGGAATGGTCCGGTTATGTTTGGTTACTTTAGAATCGAATCGAATCGAACCAAACCAAACCCGAAATTTTCAGGTATTTAATAAATGAAACCGTCGGGGTCTAAAAGGAACCAAACTGAACCAAACACAAAATTTTCGTGTATTTAATAAATGGAATCGTTGGATCTAAATTTAATTATGGAACTATTCGAGTTCAGTTCCATTCGGTTCAGTTCGGCTCGTTCAATTCTATTTGGTTCCTGGATTCCGTACAATAATTAAATTTTTTATATTACAACAACGTTATATTAATTCGACTATGACATATCCAATCTTCACTCTTATAAAATAACGTAGTCCAATTTCGTGATATCTTTTACATCTCTCTTTGTTGAGTTCTTCATAAATTTGACTATTAAAATTACAGGAAGAGGAAGATGATTAGTTCACAATAACAGAATGGTAGAAATGACAATACGGTAGAATAAGAGATTTGGGTAAAACTTAAGTAAATTTGATTAATTTGGGCTTGGCTAAAATTATAAATAGTAAAATTATATTTTGGGTTTGAAAGTTAGTAATTTATTTTAAAAAATAAAATAATTTGACTTATTCAAGATAAAAAATTTAAAAAATTAGGAAGATTCGTTTATTTGGTTCTTGGTCTAGAATCGAGAGCCGAACCAAACCCGCGGTTCTCGATTCAGATACCCGTTTGGGTATTTAAATTAAGAAGAACCGTTCGATTCAGTTCGGTTCGGGTCCGATTCTGTCCGATTCGGTTTGGGAATTTGTCCAGACATACCGATGAGCTTGAATTCTATAATGTTGAATTCAACTCATTTTGTAAACAATGTGACATTCTAAGGCATACAATCGTCACATATATACCTTAAAAGAATGGTGTAACAGAGATATTGAATAGAACCTTAATTAAAAAGGTCGCGTGGACTTAATATTCTAGGGAGAGGTCTTAAAAACTAAAACCTATTCTATTAACAGAATTCTTCCTGTTGTAGATTTTAAAACCCATGAACAAATTTGGTCTGAAAAACCTGCAAATAATTCTATACTTAAAATATTTGGCTTTATAGCCTATTCACACTAAAGGAAAAATTGAACCAATATCCTTAAAATGTGTGTTTCCAGGTTATGGGAAAGAAACCAAAGCTATAGGATTTGGGTTAAAGAAAAGAATGGTATTAAAGTAATAATTAGCAAAAATGTAACTTTCAATGAAAATGTGATGCACTGTCCTGATTTTGCCAATTCCAGTTTTGTACTATACATGATGATCAGATTGAGGTCTCCACCTCAGTCTGAATTAGATCAAGTACAATCTGGTGAGAAAATTGAAGATCAATCACAGAATTTGACCTTAACTTATTACCAATTGACTAGAGATAGTTGTAGAAGAAATAGATTTCCTTCTGTTAAAATCAGCAGGGAGGATTTTGTGATTCTTCTCTCTTTTTTAGACTCCTTTAGTTCTGAACCAAATATTTATGAAGAAGTCATAAGCTGTAAAGAATCTAGGTTTCGAAATGAAGCAATGAGAAATGAAATGGACTCTCCGATGAAAAATAAAACTTGACTTCTTGTTGATAAACCTAAAAATCAGAAAATAGTTGACTATAATATAAGATTAGAGTCTAGTACTGAAAATAAGATATATAGAGCAAGACTAGCAGTCAAAGGGAACACTCGAAGGGAATGGATAGATTACAATGAAATATTTCCACGTATTGCAAAAAATACATCTATCATAATTTTGCTTGCCTTAGTTGCTCATTTTGATTAGCAATTAATTTAGCTTAATGTTAAAAAAGCTTTTTTAAATGGTGATCTAAATGAAACTGTGCCACTGTTTAACAACCATTAAAACAATTTTTTTTTTCAAACTTATTTTCAACCATGCATTCACATAATAAAATATTCTACACATAAATTCAAAACAATTTCCTACTTTTTAACAATACAATTTCCAAAAAATAAATATTTCAAAACTCATTGTAATGGTTATCAAATAGGGGCTTTATATATGAATCGGCCTAAGGGTTTTAAGTCAAATCCAAAACTAAAAAGTTTGTTTGTTTAAGAAATCCTTATATGGTTAGTAACAAGATCCTAAGTAGTGGTATAAAAAGTTCAATTCAAATATTCATAAAATAAAGATAGAAAATAATATCTTGATTTTATTCATATGAACGACACACACACACACACACATACACACACGCACATACGTACGTACATACATATTGAGAAAACTATATTAGGAAAATATACTAATTAGGAATCCCTATAATTAAGCATATAATCTATTTACACTCTCCCTCAAGTTGGAGCATAGATATTACTTATGCCCAGTTTGTTACAAAGATAATCAACCCGAATTCCATTTAGAGCCTTTGTGAAAATATCTCCTAATTGTTCTCCAGTTTTCACATATCATGTAGAGATTAAGTTCTCTTGCATCTTTTCACGAATAAAATGACAGTCAATCTTAATATGCTTAGTTCGTTCATGAAACACCAGATTAGAATCAATATGAAGAGCAGCTTGATTGTCACACCATAACTTTACTGGTATTGAAGTCTTAAGACCGACTTCAATTAAGAGCTGATATATCCACATTATCTTGCACACAGACTGTCCCATAGCTCTATATTCTGATTCTGCACTGGATCGGGACACAACATTTTGCTTCTTGCTTTTCCATGAGATCAAATTTTCTCCAACAAAAACATAGTAGCCAGTAGTGGATCTTCGATCAATCTTGGAACCTGCCCAATCTGCATCTGAGAAGCATTTGATGTGAGTATGTCCATGATTTCTGTACAGTATCCCACGTCCAGGAGCTCTCTTTAAATAACATAGGATATGTTCTAAAGCTGGCCAATGGTGAACTGTTGGGGAAGACATGAATTGACTTACAATATTGACGGAATATGTAATATTTGGACGAGTTACTGTAAGATAGTTCAATTTCCCAACAATCTTCTATACTTCTCAGGATCTTCAATATCTGGACGAGTGACTGTAAGATAGTTCAATTTCCCAACCAATCGTCTATACTTCTCAGGATCTTCAAATAAGTCATTATCTTTGGTAAGCTGCAAATTA
The DNA here is from genome assembly GCA_903798385.1 of Fraxinus cuspidata. Taxonomy (NCBI): domain Eukaryota; kingdom Viridiplantae; phylum Streptophyta; class Magnoliopsida; order Lamiales; family Oleaceae; genus Fraxinus; species Fraxinus cuspidata. Next base: position 16,892 of record CAIGRP010027374.1, on the reverse strand, counting down.
GGAAGCATTGCTGTACTGCTTGATTCAGCTCCTAACTTTCCTGTCTCAGTTAATAAGTCAAGCACATATTTTCTCTAAAATAAGAAGACGATTTTCTTGCTTCTTGTCAATTTCCAAGAAATATTTCAACACCCCTAAATATTTCGAGTGAAATTAGGTGTGAAGAAAGGACTTCAGAGATAAAATTTCCATAGTATCACTACCAGTAATAACAATATCATCAACGTACACAACGAAGAGAATAATGCCGGATTTAGACTGTTTATAGAAGACTGAGTAGTTAGACTTGCTCTTTTGCATTCCAAAATTTTTGACTCCCTGACTAAATTTTCCAAACCAAGCACGTGGACTCTGTTTCAAACCATATAAGGACTTTTGAATATGACACACTTTCCCATCTCCCTCTGAGCAATAAACCTTGGTGGGTTCTCCATATAAACTTTCTCCTAGAGATCACCATGTAAGAAGGCATTTTTGATGCCCAATTGATGTAAAGGCCAATTATGAGTAGCTACCATAGAAATAATTAAGCGAACAGATGTTAATTTGGTTATAGGAGAGAGAGTGTCAGAATAATCCACACCATAAGTATGAGCATAGCCTTTAACCACCAGACAATCTTCAAGCCCAGCCACTGACTAATCCAACAGAATTGACTTTGACTGCAAATACCCACTTACATCCAATAGCCTTTTTCCTTGCATGTAAGTTTACTAAATCTCAAGTACCACTAGCATCTAAAGCATTCATCTCCTCTATCATAGCATCACCCCAACCAGGATGGGATAAGGCTTCATGAACAATTTTCAGAAGAGTCAAAGAGTCAAGGGAGGCAACAAAAGAACAAGAAGAAGAAGACAAGTGATCATAAGAAACAAAAGATGAAATATGATAAGTGCACCGACGTTTACCTTTGCGAAGAGCAATAGGTAGATCAAGATCACGGGATATTGGATCTAGTGCCGAAGAAGAGATAGGTGACGAACATGCATCAAGAGGGTCACATCGTCTGGAATAGACCTGGTGAATAGGTAGTAGAGGTGGTGTAGAATCAACATGTATAGAAACAATATTAGGTGACTGATGAGTGACACGATAAACCAACAGATCATCACCCTCTCCTTTATTAAAAGAAGTATAAGAAGTGGGAAAGAAATGAATATGTTCCAGAAATGTAACGACTCTGACAATAGCATCGATACCCTTTTTGTAGACGAGAGTAACTTATAAAAACACATTTTAAGGATTTTGGGATCTAATTTAGTTACCTGGGGAAAACATCACGAGCATAACAAGTACTACCAAAGATTCTAGGTTCAATAGAAAACAAGGGTTTAGTAGGGAAAATTACACTATAAGGAGTCTCACCGTGAAGAACAGATGAATGCATTCGATTAATCAAGAAACAGGTTGTGGAGGCCGCATCAGCCCAAAACTGTTTAGGAACATGCATTTGGCACATGAGTGCCCTTGCTATCTCAAGAAGATGTCTATTTTTTCTTTCAGCTTTCAGCTACACCATTCTGAGAGGGTTGTCAACACACGAGGATTGGTGAAGAATACCATTTTGAAGCATGTAAGTCTGAAAAGAATCGGAAAAATATTCTTTGGAATCATCACTTCTCAATGTGTGTATAGAAACATTAAACTGTATTTTAATTTCAGCACAAAAGACAATAAAATGAGAAAATAATTTAGAGAAATCATCAACAAAGGTAACAAAATACCGAAATCTAGTTTTGGATACAACATGACAAGTACCCCAAACATCTTAATGAACTAACTCAAAAGGAAAACGAGCTCTCTTATTGACCCGATGAACTGAGGACAGACGATGATGTTTTGCAAACTGACATGACTCACAATCTAAAGACAATACATTCTGAAATTGATGACATAATTTCTTAAACAAAGACAAAGATGGATATCCCAACAAACAATGTGCTTCAAAAGGAGTTAAGACACCAGAACACGGAATGGGTTTGGGCACCTGGGTATCTAGAATATAGAGACCGCGTGATTCTTCGTCATAAGATCCTGAAAAAGATAATAATCAGGAAAAAATAAAATACAACAGTTCAGGGTCCGAGTAAGCTTGCTCACAGACATTAAATTGAAAGAAAATTGCAATAGACTTAGGATATAGTATAAATAAATTAATGGAGTTGGATTAATAGTGCCAGAACCAAGAACAGAAGAAGTAGAACAGTGAACTAAAGTAACATTGGAAGGAGATGTATGCGACTGAAAAGTAGAGAAAAGACTAGGATTACCTGTCATATGATCTGTGACACCAGAATCAATGACCCATTTTGAGGAAGAGGAAAGAAGACATGTATCGGGTTTACCTATCTCAACAATGGCATATATATGTTGAGATGAATTCTTCAATGCTTCTTGGTACTGAGTGAATTGAGCAAATTTATTCACAGAAATCGTAATGGTATGCTCAAAGTATGAGATGAGTGTAGCAGTAGAGCTGCAACATGAGTTGAGTGTGACTTTAGAGATTTATTGTATAATTTTCGGCACGTACATTTGGTATGACCTGACTCATGACAGTAATGACTTACAACTACCCTTTCATCCTAATTTCGATTGTCCCGACTACCTGTACCGTCACCTTTTGTATGACCTCCACGACTGATAAGAGCACTAGAAGATTGGTATGACCCGGCTTATAACAGTAATACATACAACTACCCTTTCATCCTAATTTCGACTGTCCCGATTACCTGTAGCCCCGCCTTTTGCATGACCTCCACCACTGATAAAAGCACTAGAAGATTGAATAGATAAAGCGACATAAGCACTAGGATTTGTGCGAAGTACTCTAGTAAAGGTCTCTTGCAGAGACGAAATCTTAGCACTGGAGAGAATATGAGATTTAGCAGTTTTAAACTGAGAATTAAGACTAGCTAGAAAACTCATCACAGTCATTTGCTCCTGCTGAGCTTGCTGAACTTTCACATCAGGGTTAAAAGATATCAAGACATTCAGTTCTTCATAAGTCTTCTTGAAATTCATAAAATAAGCCTGAAGAGACCGATCTTGTTGTTCAGCACGGTAAAAACCCTTACAGACTTCATAAATACGTGACACATTCCCTTTCCCAGAGTACATAAATTCTAAATATTCCATCAATTCCTTAACATACTCACAGTGATTAATCAAATTGACTATCTCAGTGTCAATGGAATTCCGAATTTGTAAGAATAATTGGGCATCATCTCTTAGCCATGTCTTGCTAGTTTTATCTGTTGCCAGCTCTTTAGTAAGATTATTGTCCATATAGATACTCCGCAAATAAATCTGAACTGTCTTACACCAATCTAAATAATTTGGACCAAACAACTTATGTTCTGTGATTTTGGATATCATTGGAATGACATCAGTCACAATTAAATTCTTTTGCTCGTCGGCTATAGAAATAAAACACAATATCCAAATAAACTAATTTCCCACACAATAGTCCACACAAAAGCCCAACAAGCCCAATAACCAAAGTAATTTACCTTCACTGCCCGAAAAAAAAAAAAAAAAAAAAA
>CAIGRP010027374.1:0-13244 GCA_903798385.1 Fraxinus cuspidata | reverse complement strand
AAAAAAAAAAAAAAAAAAAGTAAACACAAATTAGGCACAATTTACCAAGGCCCAATACCAAAATACCCAATTTTGGCCCAAATCAATGGATCACTGCTATCAGAGACCCAAATCACCCAAATTCACGTTGCCTTCACATCGGGTTCACCACAGAAATTCCCAGTCACTCGTCGACAATATAGATCGTTGGCACCGACAAAATAGACGATCACACAGTTATCGCGACCTAACTTGTCACCCATCGACGCTATCACCTACCTGAGCAGTCCAAGAAATTTGGCACTACCACAGCACCGTACGACTGGATGGCAGATGCATACAAACCACAACGTCGAGGATTCCGCCGACTACCACGAGAAAACCCACACCGTGAGAGGTTGATTTATGTCAAAACCGAAGATTTAGTAAAAAAAAAAAAAGGTATTGCTCTGATACTATGAAATAAAGAAAGAAAACAATGTCTTAATTTTATTCATATGAATGATACATATATATTGAGAAAACTATATTAGGAAAATATACTAATTAGGAATCCCTATAATTAAGCATATAATCTGTATACAATTCAAACTTGAGGTTTTATGAGAAGTAATTTTGATTCTTGTTTCTTTTATAAAGGTGTAGGTGACTAAGTCTATTTTATCTTCCTCTATATGTTGATGCTATCCTATTAGCTTGTCATGATAGAAAAGAAATAGATATGAAAAATAACAGTTAAAATCTAAGTTTGAAATGAAAGATCTAGGCCAAACTAAGAGAATTTTAGGTATAGAAATTAAAAGAGAGAGAAAGAATTAAACTCTTTATATGAATCAATTTTCATATGTAACTTAAAGTGTTGTAAAAATTCTCTATGATTGATGCTAAACCTGTTACTTTGTCTTTAGCTAATATCTTTTAACTTTCAAGTTAACAATCACCAAAAACTAATGAAGAATTTGAAAGAATGAATAAAATATCTTATACTAATATAGTTGGTTCTATCATGTATCTCATAGTGTGCACAAGATCTAATCTGACTCAAAGCATAAGTATTTTTAAGAAGATTTATGAAAAATCTTAGTGAAATGCAATCGATTGCTATAAAATGGATGCTTACAAATTTGAAAGGTTCACTTGAGTTAGGATTAAAGTTTAAAAGATGTAATGAAGGTAAAATTTTGAAAGGCTACAAAAATTATGATTTTGCAGGATATCTAGATAAAAGCAGATTAATTTCTTCCTTTTTTACTCTTTCTAGTTGCTCCATTAGTTGGAAATCCCAACAGACAAATATTGTACCTTTATCTTCAACTGAGGCACGATATATTGCATCTTCTCATACTATGAAAGAATGACTTTAGTTAAGAGGGTTGTTGAGGAAAATTGGTTTTATTGATGAAGTTGTAAGTTATATACAGTTAATCAAAGTGCAATTCATTTAAGTAAGAATTATGTGTATCATGATAGAACAAAACATTTTGAGAAAAAAAATTTATTTTGTTATAGAAATGGTTGTAAAATGTATGATTATACTTGTTAAAATTTCTACTGATTATAATCCCTGTGATCTTGGCACAAAATTTCTTATTTTGAATAAATTTAAAAATTGCTTAACTATTGAGTCTATTCTGAATATTACAAGTATGTAATGTTTAAAATAATGTAAGCAAGAGAGTTTATTGTACTAGTTTAAACTAATTCAAATTTTTTTTTTACATGTTAACTAGAGCAAGTGAAACAAGTGTTGTGAGTTTCTAATACTAGAGTTGAGTCATTAGTTTAGCAAGATAAAGATTGTTGACCATTTGGTGCCTCACCAATTGACCATTGCTTTTAATTTGTCAAAAGCGTGTTTCTTAAAGTGCAATTTGTGGCTTGCTTAAGTGAGTTAATCTTAGCCTTACGTGGTTAGATTGTGAACGTTGCATGAAGGGTTTCCTGTTGTCTCGTATAAAATGGTCTTTAGTTTTACCTGCTCTCTCTCTCTCTCTCTGACCTTTGATTCTTCTCTGTAAAACTTGAGTGGAGAAAAATTCGAAGAAATCAGATGTACATTTGTATTGAACATTCTTGGCTTGATTTCTAGTATCAGGAGCATAATCTACCTTGTAGATGCTCAAAATGTGAATAGCATTTAGAAGAACATGAAAATCCGGACCGTTAGTGAGAGAAAAGTTCTTAGTGTTCAAATCCTTTACTTTCTGCATATTTTACCTTGTTAAAATTGGGTTTAAACGAATATTTGGGATCAACAGATGCCTTCATTTAGAAGGGCAAGAGAGTTAGACGAGGAGCTCATGGACTCTGCAGCTTACGATTCCTAGCTCGCGGGAAGCAAGCTTAACGAGATGGACATGACTAGTTGAAATGAGTGTTACGATATCCTGAAAACATCCATCTCCGTGCCCTTCACCCAAACAAATGTGCCACCAACCCGTTAGAGGGATGCAGGGGCGAATCCAGGATTTTGAGTCAGCACGGACGACCGTTGACTATCGATCGTTTGCAGCAATAAAATATTTAGAGTCCCGTTTGATGCCTTTTTTTTTTTTTGGGAAAAAATGCGTTTTGAAATAATGATTTGATGAAGAATGTGTGATTAAAAATTTGAATTTGCATATAATATTATTTTATTGAAAATGCGTCGTTGAAAAAAAGAGAAATTTTGATAAAAAAAAAATCAAACAAGGTCTAATATTTAAATATAACAATTATTTTGTTCAAACTAAAGATATTGTGGCCAAGTTTTATATAATTCAAAGGAAGAGCATGAATTCGAATTTTTATAATTGCATTAAAGCAACTAAAATGTAATATATATTATTGTAGTAAATTTAGTAACCAAACAATGTGGTGCCACAATGGTCAAGTTTCAATAATCCAGGGGGGCGGGTTCGAGTCTTGTCCCCCCTCTCTTTCTATTGGTTTTAGTAAAAAACTTGAAAAGTTAAAAGGTAGTGTTTAACAATAAAATTCTTGAAAACGGATTCGAACCCGAGACTTCATAAAAGAATATGAGAGTTCTGGCCAACTGAGCTACAATACATGTTTGGATATAAAATGAACTAACAGTTATATAACCTAAATATTCGTTCATTGTTAACAAAAAAAATTTGTTCCGGCGGATCCAGCACCGGCGGCCGCCGAGGCTCGCCGGGTGCTGGATCTGCCCCTGGAGGGATGTATGGCCATATGCGAGCAATTCATGGAAGGTTGCAGCTTCACCATTTCTTTTGTTCGGTGTTGAGGGACTTCAACTTGGTCCCAACACAAATTATACTGAACGATTAGGGATAGATGGTGGTCACCTTCTTCATGTGGAAAGGTGAGAGGGAGGGGAGGAGAGGAGAGGAAGATATCCGCCCAAGCCTTTGAAACTATCTACCATCCCTAATGGACGCCAAATTTAAGCCCTTGTTTGGTGAAATTTTAATATAACTCAAAATCAAAAATTAATTTTAATAACATATTTTATAGGATCCACAATTTTTCAACAACACATTTCATCAACTTTTATTAAAATTTATTAAAAGTTTAATTTTAATTCCTACCAAACAAGGGCTAAATAAATGGTACAATGTCTCCACGGCCCACGTAGGAGTATAGGACGATGATGAAAAATCTCAATAAAGTACTAGGATTGAACTAAAAGTTTTCTTTGTTAGCGGAATGTGGGAGATTTGACCAAAGGACCCATAGTCGAATATTAGAATACCCCGGTGCTATAAGCTACACCATGTTATACATTTTATAACATTTAAATATAGCATTTTTATTGATAATGCTATAAAATAAAAATAGTTTTTATCTAAATTAAATATAATATAATAGTATTTATTAGATGGACCACTAAATTAATCCGCTTTTATCTTTCGCGTGGAAAGGGTTTTCACGTTTCCACGTTAAAACGCTCTTCTTGTTGTTGTTGTTATTATTATTATTATTATTATTATTAATCTTTTGCTCAATTGTCCGCTCAATACTTATTGGTATTCTATTTTGCGTATCTATTTATACAAAGAAAGTTAAAAAAATAAAATAAAATTATGTGTGTAAATTGTGTCTAAAAATCTATATGATCCAGTTTGTTCCCACAAGGATGTTGACAAGGATGCAAAGCCATTTTTCTAGAAAGCCGTTCATTCCTATGAGGAACTTAGAAAATAACTAGTCAGTCAGGGTCACGTGTTGGATGCCTTTGTAACAGTGAGAGTCCTCTGAAATCTTTGTATCTGCATTTGCGTGGTTTGTTATATGCTAAAACTTATGCTTCAATATAGTAGAGGAAAGGAAGACGGATGATGAATAACTTCACGCTATATGTCCGTACTTGAATTAGAGGACCACCTGAACGTTAAATTTCCTTTTTCTACCTCTCTAGCATCTTTATTGACTCTAATAGGTAAATCGACATTTGAAACTTTGTTGCTCTTGGATATAAACAAATTATAGATGTAGGATTTCACAGCTTTTTTAATGTCAATAATACATAATTGAAAGAATGAATTCCAAGGTTTTTGTGTGGTTGAATTACTTTGCATTTCGAAACTCCAAAATTTGCATTTTCTTGTTCTCAAATTATCCCAATCCCGATTACAATGGAAGTTGATTATTATACATGATCTAAATGCCCAATTGTGTGAGTTTTCGTGTCAAAATAGTGGTTCTAGGTGTCTTTCAATTTAGGTGATATTTTCCATACGAATTTTCACCATATTTTCATGCTATCTTTTCCTCTCTTTATCTTAAACAATAATGCAAAAGTTACATAGAAGTTAAGGGAGGTTATAGGAGTTGTAGGTTTGAATTTCAAGTTCAAAACCACTCCCTCCAACCCTTTTAATGTCTTGTGGGTTGGTCACCTCACATGGACGACTCACGACCCGTATTTTTCAACATCTCCCACTCGCATATGATGAGCTTAACTTGAACCTCTAGTGACAAGGAATATAACACGTTAGATTCTTCTCAAGTTGTATCTCATAAAGATTCATACGACAAATATACAGTCCGACCAACGAATACATATTAGAGCTGACGCTACTATAAACCTATTGGGGAATATAGTAGCTCTATTAGAGGAACATTACATCTCGCTATACCTTAAACTAATTTCTTAACATTAATGAAAGTATTTTCGATCACTCGAATATTTATAGAATATACTCGATCCTCATATTGTATCATTATATTCACAGTTATATTCTATACCATAAATGGATAAACACAATTATCCAACCAGAGAAAACAAATATAAATGTTGGTTAAAATAATTTTCTTTTCCTATTTGAATCCTTCAACTTTAAATCAGATGCTTTCGTAGACATGTTCTATCAAACTGAATCAATCATAGTCATTGGTAACATGCTAAAGTAGCAATACTGAGACAAAATCTCAAGAAATAATCAAAAGTCATATGAGGCTATATAAACCTCAAGGTCTCACACAATAAGGAAGTAGGGATCCATTCATTCATTTACCTAATATTGGTCGTAAAAGCACACATGGTATGAAACACATACTACGATATTTTATCATATTCTTAAGGCGTATGTCATATTCGTTATTAACAAATAACACTATATAGATCATAGTTCAAGTATTCATCGATACCTAACTTGAGTTTTCCTTATGTTCATTCCTCCATGCAATCTCCAATCAATAACTCGATCTGGCTACTAAATAGGTTTAATGGATAGCAAAAATCTATTTTGATTACTTGTTGTAATCTCATTTTGATATCTCATCAAGGCGATCGAATTATATACAGAATATGATCACTTTGTCTTATCTCAGCATACCTCAAAGTTTCTGAGACGATTGTTCGTGTGGGTGAATCAATCTCAACCTGTTCAACATAGTTTATATGTAAATGCAAATTATTATCTCGTAATCCCAACGATAGATTATACATGAACTCAAAATTATTCATCTATGTGCATACATAACTCAATCAAGAGTTTTCTGATATACTATGTATCATATTCTACTTAATTCTAGAGATTTAACATTACCAACAAGTATATGTCTAGACATCTTAAGAGTTTGATATATATATATATATATATATATATATATATATATATATATATATATATCTTTCTTTCTTTGCTAATGCCTCTCACAAAAATACCAAGTGTGTTTGATTCCATCGTGATACTTGAGATCCTCAACACATGAGATAATTGTATAATTATTATGGATTTCATATTCTTTCAACTAGTATCAGTAGATGCCCAATATATCTATACCAAACAATTTCTTTAGTTGCCAAGATATGCTTCTTGCTACTTTATATAGCAAGATTTTACAAATCTAATAACTACTCGTGCTCGATTAACTCTCATCGTTAGTTGACATTTATATATCTATCACAATCAAAAGTTATTCCTTCAACACAAAATAGAATAACTGACAGCAACACCCTTCAGGTACACAATATTCTTTCTAAGGTTAACATGGATACCTACTGACTGAATCTATGACATGACAAATGTTAGTACAAGTATACATCGTAAAATACTTTTAACTCCAACTTCTAACCATACTAGATATGCTTCTCTGGATATTTTTTGTGAACTTATGGAATCTTTGAACATTTATGAAGACTCATATGGTCACATTCCACTATATGGATATTAATAGAATAGCAATTGTGCAATTAAAAATATTCTAGAGTCATTATTGTATAAAACTCCTGTGACAGAATAAGAAGACTAGACATACAATTTGCTTAGCCCAAGTTCTTCGTCTCAAAGATTGAGGACAACCATTTCAAGATGGTCTCAGTACACTGATTTTCATTAATATCAATATTTGAATTACAACATACCATCAGACTTTACATAAATACAGTGATCTTCATCCACATGAAAAAATTTTGTACGAGATTTAAACCCTATTTAAAACTCAAGTACAATTGTCAAGATGACTACATTAGGCTACAAGTGTAACTATAAAGTTAGCACAATACTATGAAAGCCTTCAACATGAAACCTACAAATTGATTTATGTAGATCTCTTCAATCAATTCTCAATTGAAAATAATACGGTCTCTAAGTCTATTTAGTGTAATCTAAATTTAAACACACTATCATGACTAGCAGCGCGTATAGAAGCAAATCTCACTCCTAAGAAAAAAGTTTATCTAACCCTATATATTCATATTGAGGATAGTATTTCTCTTTAAAAATGAGTTTTATCTATCATAAACTTATTAACATTCCACTTAGTTTTTAAGAACCTAAATGTTCTCAATAAACACAATGTCTAATTAGAACTTTCACCACATCTCAAATTATGTTGAAATTCTGTACTCCATATATATTTCCATCACTTTCCTCAAATTTATCTTTATGCTCATATAAGGGATTGAATTATTGAAAATAGATTGCGCCCACTCGGAGACAGATTACTCCCACTTGAATCAGAAATTTAAAACAACTCATTTGTAGTCAAAATTGATTCATAAATACACATAATGTTAATTTCAATAATATTCTCCAAAGTGTTCTCCCTTACTAGGAAATTTGTCAAATATCACATCTTGTGACTCGATATCCATCCAAAATTTCACTTTTGAACAATTACCCTTTGGACTGTCATATGTATCTCATAAATATACATCTCATTTTTAATAGACTCGTGTTCACAAAGTCATTATCAAGAACTTACATAGTCGAATATGAGTCTAAGATAACCTATATTTGGTTATCCATGTGTGCAAAGCTTATGCATTCTGAAGGTACTAACACTGAAAGAACTCCATTAAGTGACACGTTATAGTTAACCAATTCATTTCCTAAAAGAAAATACATAAATTAGACTGCATTATCTCAAGTATCATCACATTCAGTAATATTCCATTTTTTTATTCCCAATAGACATATAATTATTGGTAATCAAGAAATAGTCAATCCAATAAGAATTTCTCTTTTATTACCTAGATCATTGATCTCTCGTGATAGATATTCACATTCTCAAACAATTCTCAAAGTCTTCACTTCCATAATATGATTTCCTACTCCCTTTCAATAAAATCCAAATCAATACAATATCTTCAACTTATGAAAAATAGAGGCACAACTGAAATGCGTGAATCCATTTATAAATGTAGTGAAAATATGAAATTCCATCTCTATCTCACAAAAAAATTTGGATGGATTTATTCTATGAAAGTTTATATCTCTTAAAACTTTGAATGATTTTCTCAACTCAAAACCTCAAATCATTGCACAAATATCTAGAACCATAAGTAAATATCACCACTGTGATTACGAACAAAACTACCACATATAAGTTCAACTAAGAGACCATTTTTAGAAGAACATTGGAGATCATGTTTAATAGTCTTTGATACTATCTTAATATCAAATATGAGGTTAGTTTCACCACTTTACAACAGTAAGTTGCATGTACCAGTCTATAACCCTTCATTCTATGTTATATATCTATTTTGTATCAAGTCAAAGATTCGACAATAGACTAATAATGACACTTTGATCTCATATAAAGTGGGTTGCTAACTCTTGAATCCACTATCCATATAACATAAGATCCAATATATATAGTGTTGACACGTAAACAAAACTAAGAGGAACATATTCCAGTGTCATACATTTTAGGTTAACTACTTTCGAACTAAGTGATTCAAACCACATGGTTGAAACACTTGAACTTTTATAATATTGATCTTCTGCCAAAATCACTTTCATGTACTTCTATCTGATATGTTCTTCTTGGTCCATTTTCCAATCTTCTCGTCTATCCCGTATTTGTTTTAGCTCATTTAAAATTTAAGATTCAAAGTCATATGCGAACTAGAATATTGCTACACAAGTATGTGCTCGAAACTTAGCAACATCAAGTCGCATGTTTTCTAACTCACACAACTGATAGCGTCAATAGAGAAAATTGATGCTTCAATTTGTAAGTCACAATTATAACAAAACTTAACAATTCAAATGCTCAAATATTAGAATTTATCTTTTCCTCGTACTTGACAATGTTCTGATCTTTATTCTCTACATTAGTGTAACCCATAAAGGTCTTCTATACATGGTTGATGCTCTCTAAAATATTAGTACACTCAAAAATCTTATTATGCTAAATGTTACAGCATTTAACTTATTATATTTATTGATATCAACAACTACAGATTTTGATATCACGATCTATTAGATTTTAGAGACATTTTTTTAGTCTCAATCAATGCCCATTTATACGCATATACAATTTTGTATTAACGCAACATAACGCATACGATTGTTCAACAAGTTCTATAACCCGTGTTTTTCTAGTCTTCCTTCTAAAGATGCTAAAAGTATGCATAAATCCAATCATATCTAATCAAGCACAAAAATACAAAATAAGTCACAATGAACCACATAATTTAATTAAAGACACATACAATATATAACATTTTCGAAATATTTTTCATTTCAGAAAAATGAGATCACTTCCAAAAACGACTTCCACTAGGCAAATACCACTTAATAAATATTTTTGATTTTATAAAAAAAAGTTCAGAATTTAATCAAATCAAAAATATTTTAATTCAAGGACTTAGCTGCAATTTCTCAAAATTGGATTTGGAATTGGCAACGTTCAAAACCATTTCCGTTTTCCCAATTTTCCTTTTTTTTTAACAATAAAAAAGGGTGGGGGCATATCAAGCGTCCCACCACACGTTTCCTCGGCACATGCACGTTGATTATTTGACGTCAATTTTTTTTTTCGATCTCTTTGTTTGATCAATTTTGACATTCTAAGTTTATCTGTGTTCAGATTTTACATCATCAATTTTTAAGGTTATGTTTGGGATATGAACAGATTTGGACGAGAGTGAAAATGGCAAAAAAAAAAAAAAAAATACTGTTCATTGTTTTTAAAATGAAGCAGTTTTTCCAAATTTTCTTCCAAAGTTCGGAAGACCATAGCTGCTTAAATTCAAGGCTAAATTTAATAATTTTTATATCGTTGGAAAGGTCTCAAGAAGATTTATCCAACCACACCAAATGGGAAGCAAGAAACACAGTGTAGAAGAAGTTACAAGTGATGAAGTTTTGGGTTTTACCAATTTTTATGCAAAAATTCAGATTTTCATTCAAATTTCGAGAGATCGTAATTTATTCGTTTCAAAGCCAAAATTAATTCTCTTTATACCTTTCTAAGGATTCGAAAAGATCTATCAAACCATATCAAATGACAGCATGAAATTCAACGTACAAGAAGTTATCATGCGATGAAGTTCAGATTTCTTAACTAGGGCTCGATTTTTCTTCTAAAATACAAAGCCAAATAACATGAAATTTTGCGATCATGTTCATGCTAAAATGAACATATCCTATACATTTCACGAATTTATATGAAGTATTTCATAATTTGCCATTAATGTCGTTTCAAGCTTTGAAAGAAATGTCATGCATACATTTTTCATTGCTTTAATTCATTTCCAGCATGTAATTAAACAAGAGAAACAATCTTTAAGGCTCTGATACCGATGTAAAATTTCGCACCTTTTTTTAACATAAATTACGGGTCAAGAATACTTACTTGAAAGAATGAATTCTAAGATTTTTGTGTAGTTGACTCACTTTGTATTTCAAAACTCCAAAATATGCATGTTCTTATTCTCAAATGGTTCCAATCTCGATCACGATGAAAGTGATTGTTGTCCACAATCTAAATGCCTAATTTTGTGAGTTTTCATGCTAAAATAGTGGTTCTAGGTATCTTTCAATTTTCATGATATTTTCCATATGAATTTTCACCATGTTTTCTTGCCATCTTTTTCTCTCTATCTTAAACAATAATGTAGAGGTTACATAGGAGTTAAGGGAGGTTATGAGAGTTGTTGGTTTGAATTTCAAGTTCAAACCACTCCCTCCAACCCTGGTCAGGTCACCCCACATGGGTGACCCACTACCCATATTTTCCAACAATAGATAAGATATCACAATTGTATTTTGTTGTGCATATATGAATATATCTCTATGTAAACTGGAGGGTGCCTTTCTTTTGTCACCTGTATCAATTGGATTCTGTGTCTAAAATTTTTTATGGCAACAAACAGTCCTGTCTTCAGTTATAAAAACTGCTTGCTTTTTCCCCTTTTACTTATAATATTAGTTTTCAGGTTGGGATTGTTGAGATGTAGGTTGCCATTGAATAAACTGGCGGACTGGTAGTTTTGGCTAAAAGTTTTGGTCGCTCTGTTTTCAAGGACTTATTCAAGCGCATTTTTGAAGATGGGGAACAATCCCTTGGGCTTTCATTCAAGTGAGTTTCTTGATACTGGACGCTGAACTCTTTTCTCTTTCTCTGTCTTTATTTTATTTCTATTGTGAGTGGGCTGTCCGAATATAAATTTCATGATAGCATATGGAGGGAGGTTAGGGGAGCAAGGGATACTCTGTTTTTAATCAATCTGCCCATGTGCAAAAACACCGTTACTCAAGAAAATGAGGATTTGAATTCTGAAAATCTTGGAGAAACTCAAAAAGTTCAGAAGTCAACAAATCAAACAAGGAGATCCTATCTCCCATTCTTCATTTGTACCACTTCTGAAACCTTGACTGTTTTAAGTTATTATATTAATCATGTCCTTCAATGGGTGAAAAAATTGAGATGCAGTAATGCTATACTTAGTCATCTTCTAAATGGCTGGAAATTGAGAGCAGCTTTCTTCAAATTCTAGGAGTTATTCTGTTACATTGCTGCTATTAGCTTGAAAAATGTGCGATACCGTTGCAGAAAGGCCCTACTGTTGCCAACGTAGTTACTGGACAGGGGAATACTACAGCTTGGAAAAATGCCTCGTGTTTCATAATTTTACATGCCTACTTCTGATATGACTTGTATTGAAGAATGTGTTGATACTTGATACCACAGTTGATGGCCATTTGACAAAGTATAGCTTAGACAATAAGGTAAAACTTTGTATGCTAACATATCCAGTCACTAATTAGTGTTACAATCTAATAAATTGTGTCACTTTGTTACTTTTTAGATTTTTTTTTTTTTTTTTGAAGAACTAGAATGTGATGATTCTAATTTAATTTTGTTAATTGCATTTTCAAGCATATATTGTTACTAGTATTTGATATGAAAATGGAACATAATTAGATTTATGTATTGAACAACCACACTTGTGTAATTCTATCAGACAATATTGATGCACGTTTTGGAATTTATTATTGATCTCATTATTACTGTTCATATTTTTAAACCAAAAAATAATGCTATTAAATATTTACATTTGACAATTAACTAATTAGGAATGCTATTTACTATGTATACATTACACTCAAAAAATGCTATTGAAAATGATATTATATTCAATAAATGCTATAAATATTAAAACATTATGATGAAAAAAGAATGCCATTGAAGATGTAACCATGGCGCTTAAAGAATATTATTAAAGCCAAAATTATAATGAAAAAATGCTATTAAATTAAAAAAGATTGCACGACAAGAATGCTATAAATACT
Organism: Fraxinus cuspidata; assembly: GCA_903798385.1. NCBI lineage: Eukaryota > Viridiplantae > Streptophyta > Magnoliopsida > Lamiales > Oleaceae > Fraxinus > Fraxinus cuspidata. Next base: position 768 of record CAIGRP010027374.1, on the reverse strand, counting down.
AAAACCATGACGATAACATAATGTTATGTAAAAATTTTTATAGCACTTTTTAATAGTATTCAAAAAAAATTATAATAGATGTACGACTTTTAATAACATCACCTACAATGGTATTTTGAAAAATGCATAGAACATGATATAACATTATTTGAAAACTATAGATGAGTTGATATGTTGTAGCGCATTTGGGTGAGCACCGCTTCAAATGTCTATTTTACTTTTTTTTTTTTGTAATCTAACCTTTTTCCTTTTGCATTTGCAGTCGAGTTATGGATAAAGACTTGGTATCGCTTTAGGCTGCTTCAGCAAGAATCACAGCTGGGAAGATTGACGTAAAGAACCCATAGTTGCTGCTCTTCGACCATTGATACTAATTGAAAATGGTTTAATGGGTAGGTCTTTGTCGTTAAATGTTTTCAATATTCATTGTAAACATTGAATATGGTTTTTGTCATCCTATTGCAGCATTGTTTAACTTAGGCGAACTCCCTATTGCAGTTTCTACTAACATTCATCGATATTTGTTCCTTCCATGGGAGAAGGCAATGAAGAAGGCCTCTTCGTTCGAGATTGTAATTTTGTTTGCAACAACCTGGTGGGGACCCATGTCTTGGGCCTTGAGCTTATGGAGGACAACCTCAGCTCTGAGGTAAAGCTGGAGAGGCTACAAGAGGAGAAAGAGAAGGTTGAGAGGGAGTTAAGGAAAATGGAACTTCATTTAAGAGGCCTAGTCAAGACAAAAATTTATTTATAAAGCCTAACATCTAT